>ML819569.1:64440-118622 GCA_009831015.1 Picea engelmannii
TTTGGGTACTCAATTGGCTCATAGCTCATCCTATCATCCTCAATATGATGGACAAACCGAGATAGTGAACAAATGTCTGGAAGGCTACCTTCGTTGCTTTGTCTTTGATAAACAAACACAATGGTTCAAATGGTTACCCTTGGTAGAATGGTGGTATAACACTTACTTTCATACTGCAACAAAAATGACACCATTTATGGCACTTTATGGATACCACCCTCCTTCCATCACTTCTTCTCTAAAAGAAAAATATAAGGTTCAAGAAGTGGAAGATCACATCGAGAATCAACAACAAGTTCTCCAAATTTTAAAGGACAACTTGACCATGGCACAAAATCACATGAAACAACAAGCAGATAAACATCGTAGTGAAATAAGTTTTGAAGTAGGGGATTGGGTGTTTTTAAGACTACAACCATACAAATAGATGTCCCTCAAGCAAGCCAAGAAGGATAATAAATTATCACCAAAGTACTATGGCCCTTATAAGGTGTTGCAAAAGATTGGTACTATGGCATACAAATTGGAGTTGCCTGCATCTTCACGAGTAAACCCATTTTTCCATGTTTCATGCTTAAAGAAGGTTATAGGCGACATGATCCTAGTTCAAACTATATTGCCAGAACTTGATGAGTAAGGAAAAATCATATTGGAGCCTGAAGCCATCACTGATACAAGAATTCGCCAGCTGAGGAATAGATCCATTTCAGAGTATCTCATTAAATGGAGGAAACTACCGACTGAAGATTCCACTTGGGAAGATGAGTCTTTTATATAGAAGCATGCCGAGTTACTCAAGCGTTGTGGAAAACAATTGTCTCAAGGGGAGGGGTATGTTAAGCCTTAATATTGGCTCATACCCCTTAATTGGGGCATATTACATTAGTAATGTTATTTTATTTATGTCGGTTTTATTCCATTAGTTGTAATTATACCTCCTAGTCTCCTATATATACCAAGGAGAGATTTTCATTTGAATCATCTTGTACTTGAACATTTAAGTGGGGTAAAAGGAGGTTTCCCCCTTGAAGAGGCTTATTATCTGAAATTATCTCTTCTTCAAGGCGTTGAGTAATTTTTCTGAGGTTTTTCTATGCTATATTGATATTTGGTTCTTAACATAGTGCATTTAAATTCTAGTCTGCAGGACAAGAAATTTCGCTTACCCTTGGGGTCAATGAGGATACATCCTGCTCTTGACCCTTATTTTGATTTGGACCCATCAAAGTACAGGGTCCAAACTTGTGAGAGAGAATCATCATCTTCTCCATGCCTACTAACTTCCTCCTCTCCACCTATTTTGTCTGTGGTTTTCAATAGAGTTTCTTGACATAAGAGGTTTTCTTCCATCGCTACCGGTAGATTTACTTGAAAATCCATTTCAAAGTTTTGAGTAAGAGGTACATTAGATGAGAGGGGGGAGAAATTTCTGAAATCATAATTGCAGGAGTAGTTTCCTAGCACAGGGAAATATGTCGATGAGGGTTCGTTGAGGGATTCTAAATCGGTGACAGTATGTTTGAGATACGTTTCCCTATCGATCGTAATCATGTTTGCGTGTCCCTTTAATGACAACCAAAGGAGATCCTAGTCCATGCTAAAGTATCCATTCAACTTTTCATACCAATATGGACTAAGTAGCAGTCCATAATCTTCTGGTATATCCACTGCAATGATGCCAATAACTTGAACAAATTTCATGTGCGTAGCCATTCTGATCATGATGTCCTTGAGTTCTCCAATAACTTTTACCTGAGTTATGTCTAATTGTATAACGTGTTTATCACTTTTGAGAGGGACTGCGTTTAATTTATTGTAGATAGATAGTGACATGACATTAGAGTATGCCCCTGAGTGAACTAAACAATTATGGAGGTTTCTCTTGAAGACTTACAATGTGGAGGTTTCTCTTGAAGACCTACAATGTTAAAAGGAACAGTGAGACAAAAGGCTTTCTTTTTTTATCTACAGATCAAGAGTTCACATTTGGTTTATTTTTTAGATCTCTGGGAGATGGATTTTTCCCTTGGCCAATGCTTGTTATATGGGTTTGTACTGACTTCAAGAATTGTAACAGAAAGTCCTTTTGTTGGGGAATTCTACACATGTCCATGACCAATACATTTACCTTCAATATTTTTAAATATTCTACTATGTTGTAGTCTAGCTTGGGTGATTCTCGTGTATGGATGTTTATAGGATTTATTTGGGGGACAAAAGGTGCTTTTGGGTGATCATTGTTTGTTTTCCTCTTGAATTTTGGGCAATAGTAAGGACATTTGAGACCGAATGGCCCCTACTTCATGTTTGCACAGCCAAAACCTCAGTGGGTGGTTCTTTAACCTCAAATATATCGTCGGAAGGAATTGACAAGTCAGGATCCCACAAAAACATGGTTATTTCTTCTAGTGGGTCAACTTCTTCCTGATCGACAAGATTCACCACTGAGCCACTTGATTTTTTGGTAAGGGAAACTTCGTCTAGGAACCAATTGGCCATCAAATTCATGGAATGCACCCATTATCGACAATCTCTTTCATAATATTTCTCTTGATGATAGGTAATCAAAGAGTCAGATGCTACATTTCCCAGGTCGATGTTTAAGTTCAATGAGGGAGGTTCAATTGCTTTGAACGGTGGGTTTCTTTTAAAAAAGGGTTTATAAGGCCTTTGGCCTTGGTTTCCATCCCCTGCACTTATTTTCATGTCTATGATTTCATTTGGAAATTTCTTTATCATCCGTTGTAGGTCTTCTATGTCTCCACTTCCATTTTTGGGACCTTGTTCGGTTTGTTTCCCTGGGGGTCTAATTAACAAGAGTCCTCTCTTGGGTGTAGGTTGAGCTTCCTTCTTAACTAGTGAGACCTGGCCCTCTTTAAATCCCTTCATTTGGAATTCAATTGTTTTGGCTTCCTCAAAATTTTCAGCTAGGGTATGCTTGGAAACCCTTTTTTTAAACATGGAAATAAAAGCAGGGAGAGCATTAACATATACCTCAATTTGCAACTCCTGAGTGGGTTTAGCTTCGGGTTGAAATTTTTTCAGGATAGTGGTAAATCATTGATTAAGTCTTTCACCTTTTCTTTTGAACTCATGGTGGCGACGAACAGTTCAACCATTAAGGATCCGGTAATGGTTGTCTAAAGAATATTTTTGAAACTTCGTCCAACTAGTTATGGACCCTACAAGAAAGTTAAAATACCACGTCGAGGATGAATTCTCAAAGGTATAGGGAAAAATCCTACATACTACATCCTCATGTTGGAAATTCATGAGTCTAATAGCTAGTATGAAATTTTTAATGTGTTCTTCAGGAAATCTGAAGGTTTCAGGGTCAAACTTGGGAAGTAACCTTTCTGGATGTCGAGGTAGGTTATGTACCCATATGGGGATTTCCAGAGCATCTCTGGCCAACCATGGTTGATTATTTTGAGGTGGGTTTCCACTTTCTTTATTATGATCATTTCTATCCTCCATGTCGTCTAAATCCGAAGTTGAGCGATATGAGTTAAACCCTTCCTCGTCAGATTCAAAATCATTAGGCTTAGAGTAGTTACCAATTGGTGTTTTGAGGATTAGATTAAAGGGATGTTCAATCTCGGTGAGGGAGAAATCTATTAGGTCTTCTACTGTGTGAACAAAAACTTGGCCGGGGGTGTCGACCACTGGTCTGCTTACTTGTTTCCTATGAGGAAGTAACAAAGCTAAGGGTAATGATCCAATTTGCTAGGCATAATCTCTTGTGATTCTTCTGAACTGGTTCAACTCCTCATGGGGAAGAGCGTAAGGTATTTAAGGGAATAAATGTTCTTCCTCTTGTTGGGGTGAGTTACTCGTTTCAAGAGTACTTAGTGTATGTGGGATGTCTTGAGAATGAATAGCCATGCATGTGGGATGTTTTGAATCTATAGGCCGTGTGAGATATTATATCAGAAATATTATTAGCCATTCATTCAATGACCCTCCTTCTAGAGCCAATTATGTTGAGGGGTCCTAAATCCATTTAAATCAACAACAAGAACCAAACCCACCATAGAAACCCAATTATACTCTGCAACATTTGATGGTGGAATGTTTCTCCAGGTCTTTCGATCCAACCAATTTATCGATGGGATTTACGTAGTGATTTACAGGATATCTTCTTATGAAAGTTCCTCCTTTAGTTTAAACATTCTCTTTTTGTATTTTCTTTTATTAGATGGGTCTGATAAAAAGATGTGTTCTGGTATAAACCAACTGGTAAAAGGGGGGATCTTAATTACTGAAGAAGGCTGAGCTTGGGATAACCCTTGTGCTCAAGCACGCAGACAAAGATATTCACACCTGTGACAAGCCTAGTACTAATACATTAACTTGTTGGTATTTCAATTATTGACTGAGATACAATTATCGAGATAAAACATACATGCAATAAAATGATGGAAAGAAAAATAGTTTCCTTAGCTCTAGAATTAATCACACATTAACACAATGATTTTCTTTCATCATTATAGACAAGAACTACAAAAAAAATATTGAAACAACTAACTTATCAATATATTCAAAGGCTCTTACTCATTACAACATCCATTCATGAAATAAAGTTGGAAGTAATTTCTCCTCACATCCAATCACAGAATGCCTTTGATGAAAAATAAAATTTTGTCTCTAGTCCTAAGCATGACTTCTCAATTAAGGTAGTTCGGAAATAGTTCTTTACAATTCCAAAAATGAGGGTCTTTGAAAAAACCATCGACCTTTGATAAAATTTCAATCCTCTTATTTATAATGAATCATTAAGTAAAAATAGCTATTAAAAGTGCAAGCTAAGTAAACAAAATATCCCCACATGGCACTCTCATCTCTCTATCTTATAAGATTCATCAAATAGTTTTACTGAAGTGGATGACTCTTCTCATAGTCCGACCACTTGATGAATATTTCCTCGCATATGTTGGCATACATAAACCTGTGCTGGTCCATCGGGGCTGAAAGAATTTCTTTCACTTCTACTTCTAGTCATTCTCTGTACTTGACCATTTTAACACTTAACCATTGCAACACTGCTTGAGCCTTTATTAGATGCTCCATGAACTATTGTACTTGATCTGGCGCCATGCTCACCACCTTTTCTATCTCTATTTTCCATGCTGAGTCTTGCTCTACATGTTGCTTGACTATGTCATGTAGGTTGACAAAGTCCTCGGGTGAGCCAAATTTTGGGAGGTCAATGTATTTAATCTCCCGATTAATATTTTCCCATCTCTTTTCCCACTCGACCCACTTCTCCTCAATCTCGCGATGAGGCTATTGGGCCATTTTTACCCAATACTCGACCAATTTCCTGATCTGATATATGATGCTATCCCTCAACACCTGAATGTCGTGCTCTTTGGTGTCTCGGCCCTTTTGAACCACGCGGATGTAATCTATTATTTCCACCTCTTGATGAACTTTTTCATACCACCTCTCCACGTCCTTGCAGGTTGCTAGTGACATAAGGGTGTCTTCTTGGAATTTGACTATACTTGCAGTGAAAATGTGTCATTCATTCGTGAATTTGGCATAGGAATATTGAAACTTGATTCTCAAAAACACCATGGTCTGTGTGGAGTCATGATAGTATTTTTCCAAATTGCATAGATGCTCCAACTCCTCAAGTGCAGTGGTCAACTCATTTTCATCCCTTCTCACTCTATCCAATGTGGCATCTATAATAGCCACCCCTGTACTGATAAGCTCGAACGTCTTAGTGTGTTTTGTGCTAAGAATATTCTCCTCTGTGGTGATGAGAATCAAACTATCCAATGTAAGAATCCTCTTCTTAGTGGTTCTCTTCATGATGGATTTTCTCTTTCAGTCATAGGCGATCGCTTGTATATCGATGAACTCATCAACAGGTTCGGGGATTTGTTGTTCTCTCTAGGTTAGAGTATTTCCCAGGCTCCCGACTATGTGTACCTATTTTAGGATGGGTTCTTGAACTTCTTCCATATGTCTTGATGACTCGACCTCCATTTGTTGTGCATCGACTGGTGAGGCATTGACTAAAATTGACCCTTCAAGGATAGGTCCGGTACTTATCTGGTAATCGATTGTCGATGTGCCGATTTCTTGCAGTGGAAATTCCTCTTTTTGACCTCCTGATCCCAGCTCATCCCTTTATATTTCCATTGGGGTTACCAACAATTCGAGTAGCTCATTTTCTATGGCACTTTCAACCTCATGGTCACTCTACAGAAGGCCTTGAATTGGAGCATCGAGACCTAGGGTAGTTTCTCTCTCAGGTTCATTTTCCTCTATAATTTGCATTGGGGTCACTAGGGACACCTCCAAACTCTCCTCATCATCATATATGGTTATTAAATTGAACAAGGGATTTGGTACACTTGTCCTAGCTAGTGTCCTTGCTATCTCGAGTTGTGTTGAAGTTCCCCCTGGTGATCTAATCTGTGGTGGTGGAACTTCAAGGTTTTCTGGCCCGGTGATTTCTTCAAGTTTCATTGGATCTAGGCCACTTGGATCTCCTATGCTTTTGATTGAGTCATCAACGAGAATCCTTGAAATCTCTACAAGATCAGGGTCATTTTGTAATTGATCAATGATTCTTTGTGCCCCTTATAGCAAGAGAAATCCTCTTCTTTGTTCCTTTGTAGTCTTTGCCGCTCTTATTTCTTCCTGAACTCTGAGGGCCTCTTGAGCCGACTGCTCTATTATTTCTACTTGTTCATCCATGCTCATGGCCTTGAACCTGGTCATATTCAGGTTGACCATCCTATGTACTATCTCCTCCCAGTCCTGAGCACACTCTTTGAAAATTTCATCCTCAAATTTATCATGTGCATATGACCAATAGGATGATACCTGTGAAGCATGTTGGAGGACCATAAATTTAGGGTCGTGCTTGCGGAATCGACCTGTCGGGAACCTAAAATCAAGTTGGCTCAACCCTTATTCTTTGGCTTGATAAGTGTCCTTTACCAGATAAAACTCCACATGGAAATCGTAGGGCATTAAAGCTCGTTTCTTGTCCTTAACTAGTGTGGCGTTATGACCTTGCAGGATGGTATGATAGCAGATTTCTCCCACAATGAGCTGGTTTGGGACGTGAGAGGGGAGTATATGCGGTGCTCTAGTGGCCCTAAACACCCTGATATAGGTTGAGCATTTATCCAAATACCAATGGCCTACCTTTGCTACCATTTTTTTAGTTGCTGCGGATAATCTCAAGCATTCTTTTTTAAATATAATAAAATGAAAATGAGCAATGAATTCATCGCAAATGAGTGCGTAGGATGTTTTGTACCTGTTATCCCAAAGTATGCCGAAATAAATGTGAATGGGGAGCTCCAAAACATGCCATCTTAAATTCATGTTGACGAAGACATTTCTTGCACAAATCACATCGAGCAGGTACGAGGCCATGTGGAAAGCAGGTGCATCCCCTTCTTTCGGTGTCTGAGCTTGCTATACACAGATGCTCAATTGTTTGGAAATTATCGCTCCCCAGTTGAAGCTACTTCTGGAGATCGCCATTGTGTATGAAAAGGGCATACATGATTCCGAAGACTTGGAGCAATCCTTCTCTTCATACAGTTGGCAGATGAGAGCCATCAAGTAGATGTATGGCTTCCCCAGGTTGACTGTTCCATACCGGCCACTATTCCTGTTTGTAAAATTTTTGTCCTCCTTCCACCATGAGGCCATCAACCGACTGGTGTCTTGGAATTTGTAGAACTTCACCACAAAGTTTGTGTTTAACCACTCCTCTGGGTCTCTAATTTTGTAGTACTTATAGACTTTTGTCAGGAGGAAAAATCTAACATACCCGCCATTCTCATCATTTATCAAGGACTTCTGCAGGTCTGTGTGGTCGATTAGCCACTTCAAAAATTCTATGCAAGGGAAAACCGGGGTTTTGTTGGCTACCATGTGCAAATATGATCTCCAGATGTTTGGGAATGCCTGGTCATCGAACGGCCTTACATTTGGGTCGCTGTGTGGGATATACTTTGGGTACTACTCCCAGTTGATTCTATTGAAAAGGTCCCTCCACTGTGGGAGAATTACTTTGGATCCAGTGCTTTCTTTTGTATCACCAAAGACTAGAGGTTGGACAAATGATTTCTTTGTTGAGATTTTTATGACTGAATCTGCCCTGGGAGTGTACTCCAACTTTCTCATAGTACGAGGAGAAGAAACTTCACCTATTTCATCTTCCTTTAGCTTAGGTTCTCTCGCCGAGCATCTGGTGGTTGGATTTCTCGGCAACATTTTACCTGCAACTAGAACATAGTTAGAGACCATGTAAGAAATCATATGCATATATTTATCATGACCATCGGATTGACAAACTTGAACACATACCTCTACATCTTGTTTAACTTGGTTTTTATAATATGAGGATCAACACAGTCTCAAGACACTTTCTTTGCTTCTTTGGATGCTCTGGACTTCAAACTTGTGTGAAAAATGAAATTGTTCAAAGTCGTTCTAGAGATTTAAACAGGATGAAATTACCTTGTCACATCAACCATTCAATTCAATTTATGAGTGTGGTTCTATTAAATCTTTTGCCATATCTTCAAAGATGACTAAAATTAAATTCAATCATAGGTTGACGGTGCGGGCACGGGTTGTAACGTCGTTTGTCGGTGATTTAAAATCATTTTTGTTAAATAAATGCATGGGGTAGAAACATATGCAAGATGGAGCATTAAATAGTTTATTGAATGCCCTAATCCAATATTATCTTGTGTCTAAAACATCCCATCATTTTGCTAGTCCAGATGGTGAGTCGGGGCTCGAGTTTCTTCTTTGAACACTTTTTGTTGATATCTTCATGCACAATCTCCTATGCTGAATGATCTTTCCGTACAGAGCTGACATGGCAAGGATGACTTGGAGGTGTGACTAGGACACAGGAAACCTTAAGATGACTCAAGGAGAAACTATGTCGTATAACACCCTTACGTGATAAAGACACATGGCACTCAAGACCAGTGCTTTCATTTACTCATGTTATTCATAATCATGACTTTCTTTAAGCTACACGTTCTAAAATCTGATCCTATCTTGCCGATGCCAAAAAGTATCAAGGATCGACGATCGATGATAAACCTACCCAAGTGCTCCCAGGTCAACTCTCTTGAAAAAGTCCTGATGTCGAAAGTGTATCGGGGATCGACAATTGGCGATATGTTTATTGTAGAAAAAATCAATTTTTTTAACCCTTATAGATTTCCCCGACCCCGATAAAGAGCATCGGTCATCGACTATCAGTGATTTCTTTATGGATTTTTTCAATGTCTATCCTTCCCATATTTTTCCGACGCTTATGGGGATCAACTATCTCTTGAAACCTCGTGGTGAATAAATCACACAAACCAACTCCAACTTCATGCTGGTGAAGAAATTTATTGCACAGATCACATCGAGAAGGTACGAGGCCATGTGGAAAGAAGGTGCTTCCCCTTATTTCGACGTTTGAGCCTAATCTACACAGATGCTCAATTGTTTGGAAATTATCGCTCCCCAGTTGAAGCTGCTTCCAGATATTTCCACTGTGTATGCCAAGGGAATCCATGCTTCAAAAAACTTGGAGCATTCATTCTCTCCATATAGTCGACAGATGAGAGCCATCAAGTAGACATATGGCTCCCTCAGGTTGACTGTTCTATACAAGCCACTGTTCCAGTTTGTAAACTTTTTTTCCTCCTTCCACCATGATGCCATCAACCGGATGGTGTCTTGGAATTCATAGAACTTCACCACGAAGTGTGTGTTTAGCCACTCCTTTGGTTCTCTGAGTTTGTAGCACTTCTGGACTTCTGTTGCGAGAAAAAATACGACACACCCGCCATTCTCATCATTGATTAAGAAGTTCTTTGCATCTGTGTGGTCGATTAGCCACTTCAAAGCTTATATGCAAGGGAAAACTGGGGTTCTGCTGGCTACCATGTGAAAATATGACCGTTGTATGTTTGGGAACACCTCGGCATTGAGATCCCTTACATCCTGGTCACTATGCGAGATATAATTGGGGTGCTCCTACCGAATGATTTTGTTGAAGAGGTCCCCCCACTGTGGGAGCACTACTTTGGATCCAGTGCTTGCTTCTATATCAATGAAGACCGAAGGTTGGACACATGATTTCTTTGTTGATGTTTTTATGATTGGCTTTTCCCTAGGAGTGTACTCCAACTACCTCGCAGTACCAACAGAAGAACCTTCAACTGTTTCAACTTCCTTTATCTTGGGTGCTCTCGATGAGCGTCTGGTTGTTGGATTTCTCAGTGAAATTTTACCCACAACTATAACATATTTAGAGACCGTGTAGGAAATCAGATGCATATATAAATCACGACCGCTGGATTGACAAACTTGAACACATACCTCTGCATCTTGTTTAACCTATTTTTGATAATCTGAGGATCAACACAGTCTCAAGACGCTTGCTTTGCTTCTTTGGATGATCTAGACTTCAAACTTGTGCGTATAATGAAAGTGTTCAAAGTCATTCTAGAGATTTAAACATGATGAACTTACCTTGTTGCATCAACCATTCAATTCGGGTTATGAGTGTAGTTCTATTAAATCTTCCGCCAAATCTTCAAAGACGTTTAAAATTAAATTCGATCATTGTTGACGGTGAGGGCACGAGTTGTAACATGGCCTCTAGGTGATTTCAAATTGTTGTTTTTCAATCAACGCACGAGGTAGCAACATATGCGGGATGAAGCATTAACTAGTTTATTGAATGCCTAAATCCGATCGTATCTTGTGTTGAAAACATCCCATCGTTTCGCTAGTCCAGCTGGTGAGTCGGGGGTCGGGGTTCTGCTTTGAACACTTTTCGTTGATATCTTCTTGAAAAATCTCCGATGTCGAACGATATTTCCATACAGAGCTGACATGGAAAGGCTAACCTGGAGGTGTGACTAGGACATAGGAAACCTTAAGACGACTCGAGGAGAAACTAGGCCGTGTGATACCCTTACGTGATAAAGACACATGGCACTCAAGACCGGTGCCTTCATTTACTCATGTTAATCAGAATGGGGAATTTATTTAAGCTACACATTCTAAAACCTGATCCTATATTACCGACGTCGAAAAGTATCAAGGATCGATGATCAGTGATAAACCTACCCAAGTGATCCCTGATCGACTCTCTCGAAAAAGTCTCGATGTCGAAAGTGTATCGGGGATCGACGATCGACAATATGTTTATGGCAGAAAATATCGATTATTTTAACCCTTCTATATTTCCCTGACCTCGATAAAGCGCACCAGTCATCGACTATCAGTGATTTCTTTACGGATTTTGTCAATGTCTATCCTTCCCAAATTTTGCCGACACTGATGGGGATCGACTATCTCTTGAAACTTTGTGGAGAATAACTCATGCAAACCAACTCCACCTTTTTCTGATGCCCATGGTGCATCGATGATTGACGATTAGTTTAATTGTGTGGCCACTTTCCTTGCTTGAATTTTAGCGATGCCGAACATAAGCGTGTTAGGTGCAATGTTAGATGCATATTCTTAGTTAGGATGTCAAGTTCTTTTAGACAAAAGGTTTCATCTAACAAGTTCAAACAATTTGAATTGATTGAGATGAGTCATGAAAACAAAACAATGTAAACCATCCCCCCCATGTGAAATCATTTTAGATAGTAAAATAAAACAAGTGGTACGCAAAAATTGATAAACTTTCATAAGGCTTTTAGGGTGTGTTGAGGCTCAACACTTCCCTAACCCATCACATAGATAGAATACTATATTTTTCATGTAATAAAGGCTAAACACATAGATAGAGTACAATAGTTAACAAGGTCTATTTAATAAATATGAACAAGTCAATGTAAGAAGACCTAATACAAGCTTCCACTTCTAGAACGATCGTCATCCATAATGTTCTTTAGAAGATAAAATTTGTATAAATAAGAGTAGGAGGCATGAGAAATATTTGTCTTGCAAATTATTGTAATAGAGTGCTTCTCTACTCGAGGTTTCCCCCTCGAAGAGGAAAGTGAACATTGCTCTCATTTCAATAAAGGTATCATTTGGTGCGTTATTCTCTACATTCTATTGTTCTATTGGTAATTTCCATTATATTCTTGTTTCTTCTTAATATCACATAACCAAGTGCATAAAAAGTTGTATCAGAGCACTTTCCTTAGCAGGAATTGTGAGTTAAATTTTTTCCAGGGTAGAAACATGTTCCGACGTCTTTAAAATACAATGATTTGTCATTCAACACATAAATCCATGGTCGGGAAAGCATACACACATGAAATACAAGAGGTTTTTAAGCTCACATTGTTGGACACCTTTGTAATCTTTGTTGGTACCCCTTCGAGTGGTAGCGCATTAGACAACACCTATATATGAGATTGCGCTTCCAAGTACCTATGGTATATTGGGATCCCCCCCAGGTATCTTGAAACTAGCCATAGATCAGCTGATCGATCTCATGACTGCTATAGTGTCACTAAGAACAAAACTCGATAAGATATTCTTTAGTACCTGGGTAATCAGGTAGTATGACTAAGGGTACGGTCTAGCCTCCTTAGTTGGTTCCTTGAGTTATTAGTTCGAGTACTACTATTCAACCCCACACATATATCAGAGAGATATATCTTAGGTAAAACCATTGTCTGTAGGCACCTTGAAACCCCTAACCCTTGGAATGGAAACATAACAAAAAAGGAACAGACAAGATATATTGCAAGTGTAACCTTGCCTCCTACATTAGGGTTGCAAAATTACTACTCATTTTTTCCTATTAAGAATTCAGGCATTTTGACATTGCAATATTACTTAGATCGAAGTATAACTCCGCGAGAGTGAAAAAAAAAAGAAAAAAAAAAGAAAAAAAAAGAGAAAAAAGAGGAGTATGGGGCCTTCCAATACCCTTATTTGAGACCTATCTCATTGGATTCCCCTTTTCACCATGAGCATTTTTATACCTATCATTTTAAACTTTTTGTTTACCTTCCTGCACCCTTATTTGAGACCTATCTCATTGGATTCCCATTTTCTCCTTGATCATTGTGATACATATAATTTTTAACCTTTTTTTTATACCTACCTGCATCCTTATTTGAGACCTATCTCATTGGATTCCTATTTTCTCCCTGATTGTTGTGATACCTCTCATTTTTAATTTTTTTTTACCCCGTGGACCCATACCGTTCCTAGCACCCTTATTTCCCGCTTACCACATTGGTCTCCTCTCACTGCCATGATCATCCTGGTATATATCATTTCTCTACTTTCTAGTTCGTGGACCCACCCCTCATTCCCTCGTGGCTCCAACCCACCAAGAAGAAACAAATTAGAAACTGAATACTGACCTTACTGCTCTTCAGCCCCAAGTAAATAGAGACATTCCGACCATTCATGCAAAAATTGACCACATCCAATCCTAGCTCGGTAGCCAAATTGTTGAAGTCCATTCCGCTCTCAATGAATTCATGAACAAATTATAGGGTCCTTCCTCCTCTGACCCACCTCTCTATACTGAAGGTGTTGGCTCCAACCAACATCTACACTCTCATTCCAAATCCCTACCTCATGACCCTCATCCCTCCAAAGTTGAGGTCAACAAATTTGATGGATTAGATCCACAAGCATGGGTTACTCAGATGGAACATTATTTCTTTCTACATGGTATCACTCATGACTTAACCAATCTTCATTATGGAATCATCTATTTGTATCCAGAAATATGGAAATGATGGAAATAACGTCGCAATGCACACCAAGGGTGTGTTTCTTGGTCACAATTTTTTGTAGAGTTGTATGAATGCTTTGAAATAGGCACCCACCATTTAGGATGTCTAACCAAGTTGAAACAATCCATAAAAATGGAAGATTTTATTGCTTCCTTTGAGCACTTGTATTTATGAATGGAGGGCATGACAAATGCTTTCTTCAAAGAATGCTTTATTAGTGGCCTCAAGGATGAAATTCACACCCAGGTCATCATGGCTCACCCTAAAAATTGGTTGGAAGCCACTAAGCGTGCCAAGGAGGTGTTGGATAGTTGGTTTGGACAATTGGTTGTCATTGATGGAAACACTCATACTACAATAATCATGCTCCCCTATGACCATATCCCCTCATTAATGTTTCTCTTGATGTTTCTCTCCCCCTTTTAAATCAACAGAAAAGAGTATCTCTCCTTGGGGATACTCCCCCTATCTTCATTCTTTTGTTCTTTCTCTTCACATGTTTCTCTTCTCATGTTTCTTTCCAAGTTCCTCTTCTATTTGATATCAATAACAAGGAGTGATTCCCCAGAAAGTGTACCTTCTCTGAATAATTAATTTTTGACTTCATGTGCTTGAATCTTACTCTTATGATCTTTCTCTTTCTCTCCCTTTGACATCATGGGAAAAAGGATGACTCCCCCTTTCGATATGTCTTCCCCTGCCTGCTTGCTTCTAATATTTCTTTCCTGATCTCTTTCTCTAAGGATTTCTCTCCCCTTTACTTCTTTGCAATATGTAGAACAATATGAGACTTCTTGCATACTCTTCCTTTCCTCTCTTTCGATGCTTCTTGTCCATTGGTGCTTCCTCTTGTAATTCTATGACATATATAAAAAGAATTCAAAATTTATTGACTACAAATATTCATGGCCTATTATGTTCATTGTTTAGACATCAATGACCATGATTTTCAATCAATGTCCCTCTAATGATATAACTTATGTTGAAGGTTTTTGTTCCATGTTATGCTAGGCCTTTCACTACTTGTCTTCTTGTGACCAACTGATTCCACTTCTATATTGATTCCATTGATTCCAATTGTAAATATGATCTGTCATATGTCTGTCTAGACTTGCCAATAATTTCATAAATCCATCTCTGTACATATGTCATAGGATGTCCATAACTATTTTACTCAACTATCCAAAATCCTGACCCATCTGTCACTATACTATTATGAAGGCTTCTTTGTTGTAAATGATCATCACATATTCCTTTTCCTCAGACTGAATCGAATATTTCCACTGATCTTTAATACCTCCTTGAAACTGTAATGAATATGTCCCTACTTGGATAGCGTGTCAATAATATTCCTTTGATATCCACATCGGAACACTTCTTTTCAATCAATCAATCTCTCATTCTATACTTCTTCTATCTATCTTCTTTGAATTTGTCTCTACAAACACTTCAAGATGCTCGAAGGATGGTTCTTTGATATGTAGTAGCTACTGCATAGAATCTCCCTATTCAATATTCATATTTACTGGGAGTCTCCAAGCTTGATGGATCAAAACAATGGAGGAATCCACCCTAATGCGGAGTACTCTTCCTCTTCGTCTGTAGATTCATCATCTCTCTGAACTCCAACTTATTCCTCTTTTCCCGTGGATTCATTATGATATTTCACTAAAATTATTGAGTATAATTTCTTGGGACTGTTCTTTATTCACTTACTCTTCTTTTATTTCTCACACTAATGCAAATCCTGCAATCTTCGAGACCCATTCTTCATTCACTTGTTCTTCTTGTCTTTCTTTTATTCTCCAAACCTTCATGTATCTAACATCGATGTTTTCTTTCATTGTGAGATCTATCATTCTTCTAAAATTCCAAGCTATGTGACCATAATTGTGGCATTTGTAACATTCAATGTTATGGGGAGCTACATAGGTATTTCATGTCTGAACATTTCTTCCATATGCTCTACAATCTACAACCTTATGTCCAAAGTTATTACAAATAAAACAATGACTATAAAATAAATTTACATACATGGGAGTGAATGATCTTCTTTGTGGTGGAGTCCTTCTAAATTCCTGCCTTGGATTATCATGATCTTCTCTTCTGTTGATTCCTTCATCATGATTGGATATTCTTTCCGAATTGAATGTGGAAGGTATTGTTGAAGATGTATCTATATTATACTCATTCTTTTTTTATTCCTACTGACCATGATTCCTTCCTTTGATTTTCTGCATAACTCTTTCTCTTTTCTTCATTCTTCCTTTCTGGCAAACTGGAGTGCTTCTCTTCAACTTTATTTACTGATGATGTGGATGTTTCTCTCTCTTCAATGTTCTTGCTGAGTTTGATAATTTTAAATCTCAATGTGAAAACTTCTTCTTCAAGCTTCACAACCTCTTCTTCTTTCATCATCATCTGAATCTTCATGACTTCTTCCGTTCTCTTTGCTTATTCAAGTTGGATCTTCAAGGAGATGATTTATTCTTCAAGTATCATTTCTTGTTGACTGAATTTTTCTTCAAGTTGGTTTAAATCCTCGGATCTTTCCTTGAGATGATCTGCCAAAATATTCTCTCTCTTATCTACTTTCTTTGTGCTACTATTCCAGCTTCCAAACACTACTTCTCTTCCATATGACATTTTTATGTTTCTTCAATTATTTTGGATTCTTCTACTCGGAATTTTAGGCTCGTAATCATCTACTGGACTTATTCAGGGATTTGAAAACCTTCCTTTAGCTTGATCAATTCTTCCTCGAGGGACTTTTTTTCCTCTCTCTCTTTCTTCAGTTCATCTAAATCATTCATCAGTTCTTCTTCAAGATCCACTATGCCTTCATAATATTCTTCTTCTAAATATTTCTGACATCTTTCTTCTTGTTCAACTTTAGCATCTTATTTATTCTGATTTGTATGCTCTGTCTTTGTGATAATATGATATCCCTTAGATTAGATATTATATAACTTTTCCTAAAGCTCTTTGGCTGATGAAAATTTTCCCACTTTGTCTTTTGCTGAATCACATAGTCCTTCCAGGATGAAATCCATTTCTATTTTGTTGTTCTCTTTCAATTCCTTCTTGGCTACAGTCTTTGGAGGTTTCTTTGTAGCAATGTATCCTCTAAAAAATAATTTCCAAATATCATATCTCTGGGCCTGTAAAGACACTTTCATTTTTATGCTCCACATTTCATATCTCTGTCCATCAAACTATGGTACTCCAATCAAAACATATTCCATAATGTACCTTCCAGTGGTTAAATTGTTTTCTTGAAGGAATTGGCTCTGATACCAATTGTTGGAATACCGAGAGGGGGGGGGGGTGAATCAGTATGATCACTTTTACCACTTTTAACCACAATATATATTCAACAACTTTTCAACAATATTCAACAATTTATCATCAATGTATCATCTATGATTGAATTCAACATATAATCATAAGCAACATCACATCAACAACATCACATCAAATACACAGTACACTAGAATTTACGTAGAAACCCAAATGGGATAAAACCATGGAACACTTTCTTATATATTGTCAATAATACATTCATTGGAAGAACCAACTTCCCAATTATCCATATGCAACTAGAAGGAGGATACAACCCCCTATTTACAGGCTCTAACCTAAAGGAATATACAAATCCCTAAGTTCTGTGACTCCAACATGAAGGAGGCTAAAACCCCTTGATTCTCAGGCTCCAACCTAAAGGAAGATTTTACTCCCTATGTTCTTTGACACCAACCGAAAGGAGGATACAACCCCCTTTCCTTTTCTGATCCTTTCACCCTGAAGTATAAGTGTATACCAACCTATCACTACAACTGATACTGTCAATGATATATCAATCATCTTGTCATTGTCATTGTCATGTCAACCTGTCACTGCCAACCTGTCACATCAGCCTATCAATGTAAACCTGCCACTATCTCATCAACCTGTCAATGACAACCTGTCACTGTCATACCATCATCCACCTGTCACCACCATTGATGCTCAACATCAACAAAACCAGATCCAAATCACAAAGAGCACTTCTCAATCATATGCTCAACATCACCAACACATGTACCAATATCACCAACATATAATCACAAGATATGTGTCTCAACCATGTACCATACAATGTACCCAAACATGTACCAAATATGTACCATACCATGTATCAACCATGTACAACAACACCTGTACCATACCATGTATCAACCATGTACATCAACACATGTACCATACCATTGATCAACCATGTACATCAACGCGTGTACCATACGATGTGCCAATACCTAAACCATATACCATATCACTCATGATATGTCCATAGACCATGTACCAAAATATATCATCTATGAAGTTCCAAGATAGCCAAGATACCAATATAGCCAAGATATTATTCTAATCAGTGTACCATAACATCCAATGCATGTACCTCAAACATGTACCATAGAATATGTCTCACACAATGCACCAAATATGTGCCTCAAGCATATAACAATTCCTCAAAAAGATACCAAAGGCATGACCATCACATTATCAACATGTAACCAATATATACCCCAAACCATGTGCCTCAGGTATGTGCCAACAACCATAAACCTTGTACCAAGAGATACCATCAAACATGCTACATATCACTCATACACCATATATTCCAAGTATCCAAGATGTGCCTCTAACAATGTATCATACCATCACCAAGGTGTACCAAGAACAATCACTACCATGACATGCCTCAAGCATGTACGATAAAAACATAAGCATAAGCCTTAAAACTAACACATAAGCATAGCTCTGATCCTGTAGACACGCTAGTGTATCAGATAACATATGATTAAACCAACCTTGGTATCAAAAACCTGGTACAATCATCACTTCAAAGCCTTTCATAATATTTTCACGGATCCATGACTTTCTCCTCTACTACCTATGGATATCCACGCTTTGCACCACCATGGACCACGTACATTTGTTCCTTGCTGACATGTAACCCACAGATAACATAAAAAACTAGGGTTATCACTTTTTATACAACTTCAAGACTTTCACCTTCAACCTTCCTTCGCAACCTCAGACTTACTAGCTCAGATTCAACCTCATATTCACCAATAGACCAAACGTTCTTCAAAAGAGAGCCTAGGTTGAATCTAAGGTAGTAAGTCTGAGGTTGTGAAGGAAGGTCAAAGGTGAAAGTCTTGTAGTTGAAGAAAAAGTGATAACGTTAGTTTATGAGGTTATCCGTGAGTTACATGTCAATAGGGATTGAATGTACGCGGACCATAGTGGTGCAAAGCATGGATATTTGTGGGTAGTAGAGGAGAAAGTCGTGGATCTGTGAAAAGCTTGTGAAAGGTTGTGAAGTGATGCTTGTACTAGGTTGTTGATGCCCAGGTTGGTTTACTCATTTGTTATCTGATATAGTAGGGTGTCTACATGATCAGAGGTATGCTTATGTGTTAGTTTTAAGGCTTATGCTTATGTTTTTATGGTACATCCTTGAGGCATGTCATGGTAGTGATTATGCTTGGTACACCTTGGTGATGGTATGATACATTATTAGAGTCACATCTTGGATACTTGGCATATATGGTATATGAGTGATATGGCACATGTTTGATGGTATCTCTTGGTACATGGTTTATGGTTGTTTGCACATACTTGAGGTAGATGTTTTGAGCTATATCTTGGTTACATGTTGATAATGTCATGGTCATGCCTTTGGTATCTTATTGAGACATTGGTATATGATTGAGGCACATATTTGGTACATGGCGTGAGACATATTCTATGGCACATGTTTGAGGTACATGCATTGGACGTTATGGTACATTGATTAGAAGCATATCTTGGCTATATTGGTATCTTGGCTATCTTGGCACTTCATTGATGATATATTTTGGTACATGGTCTATGGAAATATCATGAGTGATATGGTATATGGTTGAGGTATTGGCATATGGTATGGTACACGTGTTGATGTACATGGTTGACACATGGTATGGTACATGTGTTGATGTACATGGTTGATACATGGTATGGTAGAGGTGTTGTTGAGCATGGTTGATACATGGAATGGTACCGATTCGGTATAGGTTTGGTACATGGTATGGTACATGGCTGAGACATATCTTGTGATGATATGTTGGTGATATTTTTACAAGATTTATAGAGACATGTGTTGGTGATATTGAACATTGATTCAAAGGTGATCTTTGTGATTGTAGATCTGGTTTCATTGACATTGAGAATCAATGATGGTGACAGATGGATGATGGTATGATAATGACATGTTGGCATTGACAAGTTGATGAGATAGTGACAGGTTGATAGTGACAGGTTGATGTGACAGGTTGACAATGATAGGTTGACGTGATGGTGACAATGATAGTTTGATTGATATATCAGTGAGAATATCAATGGTAATGACAAGTTGGTCTACACTTATATTTCATGGCAACGTGATGGGGCAAGGAAAGGGGGTTGTAGCCTCCTTCTGGTTGGGGTCGGAGAAAATAGGGAGTTGAAGCTTCCTTTAGGTTGAATCTTGAGAATTAGGGGGTTGTAGCCTCCCTCTGGTTGGATTCAAAGAAATCAGGGATTTGTAGCTTCCTTCAAGTTGGAGACTGTAAATAGGGGGTTGTATCCTCCTTCCAGTTATAGTTGGATAATTGGGAAGTTGATACTTCCAATGAATGTATTATTGAAATATATAATAAAGCATTCCATGGTTTCCTCCCATTTGTGTTTCCATGCAAATTCTGGTGTACTATGTATTTGATGTGATGCTTCTTATGATTATATGATGAATGAAATCATAGATGATACATTGATGATAAAATGATGAATACTATTGATAAAGTTGAATAATATATATTATGGTTAAAATTGGTAAAAATGTTGATACTGATTCACCCCCCCTCTTAGTATTCCAACAAGAGGCACAAGAGGTCATCTTGGCCAAGAGCAGAAAACCCCCTTTTGTTCCCCACCCTAAACTCAACACAACTTCCCCTCAAGCCACTCCTCTCAAGGTCCACAAGTTAACAAATGAATAAATGGATGAATGCCAACATAAGGGTCTTTTCTATAATCGTGATGATAAATACTTTCCAGGGCATAAGCATAAAGTAATTTTTTTTTTATGGCCATTTCTTAGGATTTTTCTGATGAATATGTGGTGGTTTCACCTGAAGAAATGCTACCCCCAACTGATGATATTATGCTGCCCTGTGATCCTCCCAAAGTTGAACCACTGATTTCTCTACATGCTCTCACTGGTTTTTCTTCTCCTCAAACTCTCAAATTGATTGGTTACATTAAGAACATGAAAGTCATCATCCTAGTTGAGAGTGGCAACACTCATAATTTCATTCATCACTGCCTTTCCCAAGAATTCAATTTCTATATCTGTGTTATCAACAATTTTCAAATCATGATTACCTATGGCGGTTCAATGAAATGTGGATGGAATTGTGAAAATGTGTGCTTACAAATTGGTCAGTATAACCTGAAATCTCACATGTTTTCTATTGACATGGGTGGTTGTGAAATTGTTCTTGGTGCATAATGGTTACACACCCTAGGACCCATACTCATGAATTTTAATGAGTTAACCATGAAATTCCAACATGAAGGAAAACAATATAAATTCCAAGGCATTACCGTAGGATCTCCGGAGATCATCAACTCTCGTCACTCGAAAAATTTACTCAAAAAAGGTAATTTTGGAATAATTTCCCAACTCCATTCCATTCAAGCAGTTGAGACACCCTCGATACAACCTGAACTTCAAGCTATCATTTCACGCCATCACATTATTTTCCAAACCCCATAGGGCCTTCCCCCCTCCTATGGTGACCATGATCATTCCATTCCTTTAATACCAGGTAGTCTTCCTCCCAATGTTCTCCCTTATCATCATCCTTTTTCTAAAAAAAATGAAATTGAGAAAATTGTCCATGAATTGTTAGAAATGGGTGTTATCTGTCCTATTACCAACCCCTATTCTTCCATTGTTTTCATGGTCCTCAAGAAGGAAGGCACTTGGCACATGTGTCTTGATTTTCATGCCCTCAAAAAACTTACCATCAAGGAAAAATTCCCCATTCCCGTCATCGTTGACCTTTTGGATGAACTCAGTGAGGCTCAATACTTTACCAAACTTGACCTCCATTCTGGCTACCTTCAGATACCTATGAAAGAGGAAGACATCCCCAAGATGACATTTCACACTCATGAGGGCCACTATGAGTTCTTGGTCATGCCCTTTGGTCTCTGTAATTCCCCCTCCACTTTTTAAAGTCTCATTAATCATGTATTTCGTCCTTTCCTCCATCACTTTGTGTTAGTTTTCTTTGATGATATTCTCATATAGTAAAATGTTTCCAGCCCATATCACCCATGTAGATCAAGTTCTCTATCTCCTCTACAAGCATGACCTTTTCCTCAAACAGTCTAAATGTTCTTTTAATGTCTCTAAATTTGAGTACCTGGGTCATATTGTTGGCAAGGATGATGTAAGGGTGGATCCTAAGAAAAGTGAAGCTATGCAAAGTTGGTCTCACCCTAAAACTCTTAAAATTCTGTGTGGTTTCCTGAGTTTAACCAGATATTATTGCAAGTTTGTTCAAAATTATGGAAAAATTGTGCCCCCCTAATATCTCTCCTAAAAACGAATTCCTTTAGTTGGACTCCAACATCAGATCAATCCTTCCAATCCTTCAAGGAAGCTATGTGCACTACTCTTGTACTGTCCCTACCTGATTTCACCAAGACCTTTGTTCTGGAATGTGATGCATCATGGAGAGGAATCATGGTAGTCCTCATGCAAGATGGACGTCCTTTGGATTTCACCAGTGAATAGTTGTCAGAGCGACATTTGGGCCAATCGATCTATGAAAAATAAATGATGGCTATTTTGCATGTAATTGATCTATGGCACCCTTATCTATGAACAACCCTTCCAAATTAAAACAGACCATCAAAGCCTTAAGTACTTCCTGGAATGATGCATTTCATCCCCAAAGAAACAAAAATAGGTGACCAAGCTATTTGGATATGATTATGAGATCATTTAAAAAAAGGGTAAAGAAAATATGGTGGAGGATGCTCTTTCCAAGAAATATGAAGAAGAAGGGTCCCTCATCTCCCTCTCATTCATTGCCACTGAATGGCTTCAGGATGTTCACTAGGAATGGTTGCATGACCCAAAAATATTCAGCCTCATCCAAAAACTGCAACAGGATCCCCAAGCTACTCTTGGGTACTCTTGGCACAATTAAGAGTTTCACTATAAATATCACCTATATTTAAGAAAATAGTCAGCCCTTAAATCCAAGGTGCTCTTTTAGTTTCATGCTTCTCTTGCTGCAGGGAATTTGAGTTTTACCAAAACTTATGAATGGGCCAAACGGTCTTTATTCCGGGATGATATGAAACAAGAAGTTTTCACCTTTGTGGAAGAATGTGATATATGTCAACAAAATAAGGGTGAGACAGTAAAGAATCTTAGCACCCTCCAATCGCTTTCGATTCCACCTACTATTTGGACGAATATTTCTATGGATTTCATTGTGGGATTTGTAGTATTCCAGATATAAAATAGTATGTAGAACATAAATATTTTATCTAGAAATGGAAGAACAACAATGATATAACCATAACACTACCAGAATAATACTATAATAACACCATAAAGAGCACCTTGATTAATGATAGTAATGTTCACTTTCCTCTTCGAGGGGGAAAACTCCAACAAAGTGAATCTCTGTTACAATAATATACAAGAAAAAACTTCTCATACCCTCTACTCCTATTTATACTAAATATTTCTATCCAAAAGAACAATCTAGAGGAATATCTTTCTAGAAGCGAAAGCTTCTATTAGTTCTTCTTACATTTGACTTATTCTTCCTTATTGATAGGCCTTATTAATATTGGCCTTTATTACATGAAAATATATTATTCTACCTATGTGAGGGGTTAGGGAGGTTAGGTCCCTAACATGTCCTCCCCATTAAAAAAAAACTTGTCCTCGAGAATTGAGATGAGGAAATCACTGCAGAATGGTAGTTGTTTCCCAAGTGGCATCTGCTAGAGTTGTATCTTTCCACTAGACTAACACTTCCTTGATGGTGCGTAGAAGCAGATGGTTCTCACGCTGGTCCAAAAATTCTTGTGGTTGCAACCATATGGAGACTTTTTCATCCAACTTAGGAAGGCTAGTTTGAGTTTGGCACTTAGTTCCAATCACCTTCTTTAAGCAGGAGACATGAAAAACATGATGGAGCTTAGAATGACTAGGAAAAGATAACTGATAGGCCACCTGTCCCACACGCTTGAGAATGGTATAAGGACCATAAAATTTGGGCGCTAGTTTCTGAAAATGGTCATCCTTGAGGGAAGTTTTCTTATAAGGTTGCAGTCAAAGAAACAACTGGTCTCCTTCAACAAATTGACTTTTAGAGCGACCTTAATCTGCCTGTTGCTTCATGCGATTCTGGGCCATGACCAAATTATCTTTATGGGTATGAAGAATAGCCTCTCGAACTGTAAGCGTTTGGTTAATCGCCTAGACCTTCCAGACACCTGGCAAGTATGAGATAATTGAAGGTGGATTTTTTCCATATACTTCTTCAAAAGGAGTCATGCGGGCAATTGTATGGTAAGAAGTGTTGTAACACCATTCAACTAGTGGTAACCATTGACCCCACCAATTTTTCCATTCTGATACAAAACACCTAAAATATGTTTCCAAACACTTGTTGAGAAATTTAGTTTGACCATCGGTCTAGGGATGATAGTCTATGATGAGATGCAATTGGGTGCCCTGTAGCCTAGATAGTTCTTGCCAAAAATTGATGGTGAAAGTGGGGTCTCGATCAAATAAAATAGAATGAGGCATGCATGAATATTGAAGACATGTTCCATGAAAATTTGATCCATAGTGGAGGCGGTAAATGGGTGTCAAAAGAGAACATAAATGAGCATACTTGGAAAGACGATAAATGACCACCATGATGACTAATTTATTGCCTGATTTAGGTAAGTCCACTATAAAATCCATAGAGATATCCATCCAAATAGTAGGTGGAATCGGAAGCAGTTGTAGTGTGTCAATAGATTTGACTATTTTACCCTTGTTACGTTGACAAACATCACATTCTGCCACAAAATTGTGAACGTCTTGTTTAATACCATACCATAAAAAAGAACATTTGACCTGATCATAGGTTTTGGTAAATCCTGAGTGCCCAGCTGTGGCTATAGCATGAAGCTCAGAAAGTACCGTGGATTTAAGTTGTTATTGTTTACTTAAATACAAATGGCCCTTGTAGTGAAGCACATCATTGTGCCAAGAGTACACTGGGGAAACTTTATAATTGTCTTGCAATTGTTGGATCAGATGCAAAATTTTGGGATCTTGTAGCCATTCCCAGCGAACAACTTGGAGCCAATCTGGTACAATGAAGGAGAGGGAAAAAATGGACCCTTCATATTTATATTTTCTTGAAAGTGTATTAGAGATCACATTATCTTTTCCTTTATTGTAAATGATCTAATAATAAGGAAGGGCGTTGTTCCAGAAAATACTTGAAGCTTTGATGATCTTTCTTAATTTTGAAGTGTTTCCCCAATAGATAAGGGTGCCAAAGATGGATTGCATGCATAATAGCCAACATTTCCTTTTCATAGATTGATTGGCACAAATGTCGCTTTGACAGTTGGTTGCTGGTAAAGGCCAAAGTTCGACCATCTTGCATAAGAATTGCTCCAATTATTCTCTCGGAAGAATCACATTCTAGGAAAAAGGTCTTTGTGAAATTAGGAAGGGCCAGGAATGGAGTGGTGCACATGGTTTCCTTCAAGGTTTTAAAGGCTTGATCATCTATGAGATTCCAAGTGAAAGAATTATTTTTAAGGAGAGCAGTGACAGCAGTGAGAGGTGCCACAATATTTCCATAACTCTAAAAAAAACTTGTGATAATATCCTGTTAAACCCATACATCCACACAATATTTTGAGAGTCTTTGGGTGAGGCCAATCCTACATAGCTTCAATATTTTTAGGATCCACCTTGACACCTGCCTTGCCAACAATATGACCCAAGTACTCGACTTTGGAAGTGCCAAAAGCACATTTAGATTGTTTGAGGAAAAGTTGGTGTTGAGAGAATAGATGTAGAAATCGATCCACATGAGAAAGATGGGTTGTCCAGGTTTTACTATAGATGAGGATATCATCAAAGAAAAATAAAACAAAATGACGGAAAAAAGGACAGAAGACATGATTCATGAGGCTTTGGAAAGTGGAGGGAGAATTACATAAGCCAAAGGGCATGAAAAAAACTCATAGTGGCCCTCATGAGTTTGAAGTGCAATCTTAGGAATGTTTGCCTCATTCATATGTATCTGGTGGTATCTAGAATGAAGATCAATTTTAGTAAAGAACTGTGAACCACTCAATTCATCCAAGAGGTCATCAATGACAAGAATGGGAAATTTCTCTTTGATGGTGAGTTTGTTGAGGGCATGGAGGTCAAGACACATGCGCCAAGAGCCTTATTTATTAAGGACCATGATCAAAGGAGAAGAGTAGGGGCTCATATTAGGACAGATAACACACGTGGTGAGAAATTCTTGAACAATTTTCTCAATTTCATCTTTTCGGGAAAAGGGATGACGATAGGGATGAACAATGGGAGGAAGGATGCCAGGGACAAGGGGAATGGAATGATCATGAACACCACAAGAAGGAGGAAGTCCCCGGGGAGTGGAAAAAATATATTGATGTTTGGAGAGGATGGATTGGAGGTTCTGCATCACAAATAGTGTCTCAGTGGCGTGAATGGCATAGAGTTGTGCAATAATGCTAGAATGACCTTTTGTGATGAACTTTTACATGTGATGGGAACTGATGATCTCCGAGGAACCGATGGTGATGCCTTGGAACTTATATTGTTGGCCCTCCTGGTTGAATTGCATGGTTAATTCCTTAAAATCCATGAGAATGGGACCCAGATTTTTTAGCCATTCTGCACCCAACACAATTTCACAACCACCCATGTCGATAGAAAACATATGCGATTTCATGTGGTACTGACCAATTTGGAGACACACATTTTCACATTGCCCCCTACATTTCATGGACCCACCATTGGCAATCATGATTTGAAAATTATTATTGACACATATATAACAATTATTTTCTTGGGAAATGCAACGATGAATAAAATTATGGGTGCTTCCACTGTCCACAAGGATGACGACCTTCTGATGCTTAATGCAACCAATTATATTGAGGGTTTGGGGAGTAGAGAACCTAGTGAGAGAATTCATGAAAATGACCAGTTCAACTTCAGGAGGATCGGAGGGTGGGGTCATGTCAGTGGGTTCATGTGACTCGGCCACATGGGGGGCCTCGACATTGTCTTCCGAAACATCCTCGGAGATGGCCATAAAATTATTTTGTTCCTTACACTTGTTC
This sequence comes from Picea engelmannii, assembly GCA_009831015.1. Taxonomy (NCBI): domain Eukaryota; kingdom Viridiplantae; phylum Streptophyta; class Pinopsida; order Pinales; family Pinaceae; genus Picea; species Picea engelmannii. The sequence goes on from ML819569.1 coordinate 91,653, forward strand.
CCAGGAAAATATTTGTCATCACAATTATAACAAAGACTTTTGAGTTGGAATTCAACCATTTTTGCCCTGGTCAATTTCTCGATATTTAGTGGAGTGGAAGGAGGAGTGGGAGTGATTGGTTTAGGGTGAGGAGTAATGGATGGTTTTTGGGTTTGAGAAGAGACAACCTGTTTTGCTTCCTTATCTCTTTTAGTAGCTTCCACCCAACTTCGATGCTCAGCCATGAGGACATGGGCACAAATCTCATCCTTGAGGCCAATGATAAAACATTCTCAGAAAAAAAGCATCAGACATGCCCTTTGTACGGAAATTATGGAAATCAAATCACTCAAAAGAGGCTATAAGGTCTTCCACTATGCTAGATTGTTTCAACTTTGTCAAACGACATAAACGGTTGGTGTCATTGTCAAAGCGTTCGTAAATCTCTGCCACAAATTGTGTCCAAGCCACATACCCTTGGAGGGATTTTTTTCTCCATTGCCACCATTACCAATGTTCTTGATCTAGATAGACAACACCATACCATATATTGGCCAACTCATCTGTAATTCCATACAAAGAGAAATAATGTTCCATTTGAGTTACCCAGCTAGTGGGATCTGAGCCATCAATTTTTTTCACATCCACATGCGGGAGGCGTAGGTCAAACTGAAAGTGACAGGGATAAAAGGTTGGGGAATTATAGGAAGTTTCACCTTCAGAGTGCAAAGGTAGGTCAGAGGAGGGAATATTTGTAGGGATATTCATCTTGGCGCATATCGTGCTAGTGAAGGATGCAAGATGGGTAGTGAGGTCATGTTTGATGGTTTCCATTTTGGCGTCTATGGAGAAATGCATGTTTTTATTGATGGTGGAAAAATTGGCACTGAGATGCCTCACTTCCTATTGGGTCTATATGAAATTAGAGGACAAGGAATTGAAGTGAGCTTCCAATTCTTGGCTACAGGTGTGGGCCATGATGAAGAGGGAAAACAAAAAGGGATAGTTGGGACCACACAAAAAATGGTTTATGGGTTAAGTGTATCATGATGATTATGGCGACGAGGGGAATCTAATGGGGTAAGGCCCAAATAAGGGTGTTGGAAGGGGGTCGGGTCCACGAGAAATTTTTTTCTTCTGAAAAATGATAGGTATGACTGCGAGAAGGGAAAAGAGAGGAATCCAACAGGAAAGGGCTCAAATAATGGTGCCAACATGATCCATAATTTTTTTGTTTTTTACTCCTGTGGAGTTATACTCCGATTTGAAGAATATTGCAGTGTTGAAATGCCCAAATTCTTATCATGAAGAAATGTGTAGTAATTTTGCAACCCAAATGCAGGAGGCATAGTTGCATGGCAATAGATCTTATCTGTTCTATTTTTGTTTCCATCCCAAGGGTTAGGGTATGCAAGGTGTCAACAGAAAAAGTTTTTTCCTGTGCTATAACTCTCTGATATATGTGCGGGGTCCAACAATAGTACTCGACCCAATATCTTAGGTCACCAACTAAGGAGGCTAGACTATGCCCTTAGCCGTACTACCCAACTACCTAGGTACTAGAGAGTATATTTCTGAGTGTTTTTCTCAGTGGCACTATAGAATTCAAGAAGCCGATAAGTTTATCTATGGAGGGCTTCAGGAGATCTAGTTCGATCCATATACAGGTGTTTTCTGATGCACTACCACTTGAAGGGGTACAAACATGGGTTACAAGGGTGGCAAAAAAATGTGCGCTTACGTACCACTTGTATTTCCTATGTGTATGAATCCCCGACCACAGTTTTATGCGCATAACGATAGATATATGTAGATTTAAGACGTCGGAATACATCTCTACCCTGAAAAAAAAATTAACCCACAATTTTCTTCCAAGGAAAGTGCCATGATACCACTTGTAGTATTCTAGATATAAAATAGTATGCAACACATAAATATTTTAGCTAGAAATGGTAGAAAAACAATGATATAACCAGAATAATACTAGACTAACATGAGAAATAGCACCTTGATTAATGATAGCAATGTTCACTTGCTTCTTCGAGGGAGAAACCTCCAACAAAGCATAGATCTATTACAATAATCTCCAAGACAAAACTTCTCATACCCTCTACTCCTATTTATACTAAATATGTCTATCCAAAAGAACAATCTAGAGGAAGATCCTTTTAGAAGCGGAAGCTTCTATTAGGTCTTCTTCAATTTGACTTATTCTTCCTTATTGATAGGCCTTATTAATATTGTAATTTATTACATGGAAATATATTATTGTACCTATGTCAGGGGTTAGGGAGTTTAGGTCCCTAACAGGCTTACCCAAATCGAGAAATAAGTTAGTCATCATGGTGGTAGTGGATCGTCTCTCCAAATATGCTCATTTATGTGCTCTTAAAAACCCATTCAAAAAATCTACAATGGCTCAAATGTTTATGGATAATATATTCAAACTCCATGGAATGCCTCATTCTATTATTTTTTACCATGATCCAACTTTTACCATCAATTTCTGACAAGAATTATTCAGGCTCCAAGGAACCCAATTGCAACTTAGTACAATGTATCATCCCCAGATAGATGGTCAAACATAAGTGCTCAACAAGCGTCTAGAAACATATTTGAGGTGTTTTACATTTGGCCAACAACATCAGTGGGTCCAATGGTTACCCTTATCTGAATGGTGGTACAACAACTCTTACCATACAACCACTCACATGACTCCCTTTGAAGTAGTCTATGGACAAAAGACACCATCAGTTCTCCCATACATGCCAGGAATCTCCAAGGTTCAGGAGGTTGACCTCAACCTTACATCCCACATGAACCTTCTCCATACTCTCAAAGACAATTTGGTCATGGCTCAGAACTGCATGAAGCAACAAGAAGATCATGGTCGTTCTGAATGTCAATTTGCAGAAGGGGACCAAGTGTTTCTCCATCTACAACCGTATAAGCATAATTCTCTCAAATTTGAGGAGTGTCAAAAAACAACCCCCAAATTTTATTGTCCTTATACCATTCTCAAATGTGTGGGACCAATGACATATCAATTAGCTTTGTCCAACAACTCCAAGATTCATCCTTTTTTTCATGTTTCCTTCCTTAAGAAAGTGATTGGCACCAAGTTCAATGCTCAGATTAGTCTACCAGAGTTAGATGAAGAAGGCTCCATTTGGTTGTAGAAAGAAGCCCTATTGGACCAGCGAGAGTGTTTTGTTTTTCAATGCACCATCTGGGAAGTGTTAGTTCAATGGAGGGATACTCCACCAAAAGATGCCACCTGGGAGCCGACTACTATTCTGCAGAAATTTCCTCATCTTAAGCCTTGAGTAAAAGGATCCTTTTAAAGGGGAGGGAATGTTAGGAACCTAACCTCCCTAACCCCTCACATATATAGAATAATATATTGTCCATGTAATAAATGAAAACATTAGTTAATAAGGCAGATTTAATATATATGAACAAGTCAATGTAAGAAGACTTGATAGACGCTTATGATTCTAGAAAGATATTCATATAGAATTTTATTTAGAAGATAGAATTAGTATAAATAAGAGTAGGATGCATGAGAAATCTTTGCCTTGCGAATTAATGTAATAGAGCGTTTCTTTGCTGGAGGTTTCCCCCTCGAAGAGGCAAGTGAACATTGCTCTCATTTCAATAAATGAATCATTTTGGTGTGTTATTATCTACATTCTATTGTTTTTTTGGTAGTTTCTGTTATATTCATGTTTATTCTTAATATCACATAACCAGATGCATAACAATTATGCTCGTAACTCATCTCTAAATTAAGAGTTACAATCTATTGAAGTTTTCGAGCTTCCAGTGGACAATTACACCTCATTTTCATGTGGCATACATGTGGTTCTCTATCACTCGTTCCATCCGATGTGGCACTAACTTAGAATCTAACATGGTGCCTGCCACTGGTCTAGCAGGCCCTTAAGATCAATGGTTCCGAGCACTTGCCCTATCTTCGTTTTCGTCAAGTTTCTCTTCCTTAGGAGTAGTGAACAACCCCAACCATCAAGTTTTGAGGATGAACCTTCTTACAAATATATTCCCATATCTGATGGCTCTCAGACCTTGACATATGATGGATTTGATCTTGTCAGTTCCTTTAACTTGCACGACGTTTAACACTTACCCAAAATATTTTCTACGGTGAACATATGGGACCTAGTACAATTCTACGATTGAAATTTCATCTCTTCTACTCACCGATCAAAAACTATCACTTGACCCTCTTTGTTGTTGGCACATCCTCTTGTCCTCACTCTGAACCTTTGTCCACCATCTATCGATGAATGACTAGGATCTATCAGCCTATAAATCAAATGACCGTTGTTTAAGGCGAAGACCTAAAGGCCTAAAAACCCAATAGGGCCACTATCATCCCATTGAACCATAAGTTGTCGACACATGTTACCCCTTGAGAGATGCTAGATTCCAAGTTGACATCCTTGTCATCATGACGCCACTCATCTTTGGGCCTCGCATAAGCAGGACCCACGATAATCTACGATTGAGATTAAATATATCTGTTACACCGATCGAAAAATATCATTATTTCTCAAGCCTTCCTCATTGTTGACACTTTCAAATCATCATCATATCTCCTTGTTCCAACCATTGGTCACTTTAATGGCTTGACTTTTTTATGAATGGTCCTGACTTACCCATCGCACCAATCTATGGTTGATGATGAATTTAATACTTTTTCATCGTTGGTCCCTCTCTCTCTACTTCATACTCGAATCTTCCAATGACCATTCCCTTCGACTTATGGTTAATATCTGTTCACCGTATTGTATAGACGACTGAGAATTTCCCCAACTCAACATAGGGTTTTCTACTGGGTAATGGTGCGAAATTGGGACTTAGCCAATTTTATGGATTCGTTAAGAGTTTTACCAGGTTTTCAAGAGTTCTATAACTACTCTGAGACCATGAAGGATTTATAACTTCATCAAAGTGAATTTATTGCATATATTGCAAGCTTTCCACCTAAGTACGTGATGATCCCTCAACTTGAACCCATTTTCATCCACAAAAGGGTTCTTCTGGGATCAGGGTATTCTAGATCACCCTCCAAATGATGAATTTTTCCATATATTGCAAACCTTCCTCTTAAGACTTCAAGACTCTCCAAACCACATGTTATCCACACAATGAACACTCATTTTCACGAGTTATCAGCTTGACAGAGAAAATAAAAAAATCACAGTCCATTTCACTAAGGAATTCAACCATTCTATACATGTTTTTCACATTTAATAATCAAACTATAAACAACATTTCTTTCCTCTCTGCATTATGTTCTTTGTCTCTTGCACATGTTCGTGTCAATCGGTCTCTCCCTGATACCACTTTTGGTGACCAACTATTCTATCTCTCATATCCCTCTTCTTGATTGTCTAATGGCAGTTTTCCACCTTTGGCCTCTTCTTCCAACAATCCCTTGTGATTCTCATGGATTCTTCTAGATACGACCTAATTTTTGGGGTCCAAATTTCTGAAGGGGAAAATCTGTGGGTACCTATCATCATGTTATTCAGTTGACCCCTCATATCTTCAAGAGATCAGGACTATCAACAATATTAACTGCCTCAACCACCAATCATGTTCCCTCATTAATAGTTCATGTGATCTCTTGGAGGTTCAAGTACGTGAGTAGGTGGTGTATTCAGTTTGTAGGTGCAAGATGAATTGTTAAGCAAGCTTACTATTTTTGTCATTGAATATTCTCCACTCCACCCCACCGATCAACCTCATCCATCTTGCTTCATCAGTTCCCACTTGTGACATCATGGCCAATACTCTCAAGGATTTTCCCTCTTAGTCAATTTTCTGGTGTTTTTCATTAATCAAAACATAATTACAAGCTTCATAATTACATTATATGAAGTCTTAGCATAATTACAATTATGGGGGAAAACAAGGTGTTAATGGTACCCTAGTGGGCTGGTGGACCAGATCAATGTTGGATCATGAGAGTGTATGTAAACTTTGAGCACAATGACTAGTGGGTCAGTGGACCCAATCAATGTCAGATTGTGTAATATCCCAAGGCTGAGCCCTAGTTGTAATCATGAATTGTAACATGTTTTGTAGGTTCGTGAGACAAGTGTTATAAGCTAGGAGGCTTATGTGCTTATTAGGCAGGAGAGATTATATGTTAAAGGCCAAGAGCCTGTTTTGTACATGTAAATATTCATATTATTAATATAAACAACATCGTTGTGTGTAGACCGACCATGAAGAAAGAGTATGGGGGAATAATCTCCACTAGGCTGGGAAAGGGAGGAGACTAAGATATTGAGGAAAAAGGGCTAAGCTTAAGAGTTTAATAGAATAATATATTATTATTCTAAAATATCTAAAGAGGATATTAATTTATCTTAAGTTCCTTTAGGGAGATGAATGAGTTCCAAGTGGGGGGAACGTGCTCCTGGAGAGCCAAGTTTCATCCAAAACACATGCATATTTAGGGGGGATGTTCTCACCATTCTCACCATTCTGAGGATTATGACAATTTTCACCATGGGGACCTTGCTGACCATTTGTTGGGGGGATTCACTCATGCACTGAGCAAGCACGTAGTTAGTCATTTCCGCCATTGTTGGACTGTAACCATCCTGAACCTATGCATCAGGACGAATTGATACCCTTGATGCACCTGTACCCTGGGGATTACCCACGTATTGTCCTGTCAGTACCATTCCCCACATCCAGTTTCTATTTCTTCCATAACCATGCCCGTCTGTTGAGGAGAGAGAGTGAATAAGTAGGTTGTCAGGGTTGTGAGAAATTCTCTCCATGTGAGAGAGTGTGCCGAAGAAGTGAGTTCTCTTGGAGGGAGTCCAGTAGTAGCTAAAAATATCTGAGAATTCCTAATCCATCTTGTTGTTGAAGCCCCGAAAAGGGAGGTGTAGCAGTCGATGGATTATGTGACAATGAAGGTGTACACTCCCAGGGTGGGACATGCATGTGGGGAATGAGAGTCTGTAAGTTGTGGAAGTAAGTGGATCCTTGGAGGAAATCATTCTTGTTGTATTGTGCAACTTCCTGTTGTCCCTGCCTAGCTTAGGAATCCCTTGCCTGATGGACTTTAGTCTCAGCTCGGGGGTGACCCACTACTGAGAGTGATGAGCAGTGCAGTCTATGGCTGGGAGGTTCATGGAAGGTCTGCACGCAATTGGTGTACTTCAATTAAAAGATAAGTACCCATTTCTTTGTTCATTTACATGCTGTGTATTTGTACATGCTATATTGATGAGTATTGCCTATATATGTTGTTATATTTATGGGTTTTTCCAATGATTACTGCATGTATACTTTTACTGTTATTTCCACCTTAATCTGTGTATTAGCAGAATATGTTTTCTATTTAGGTTTATATTTATATGAAGATGATAATTGTTATTTCTATGAGGTAGCATGGTCGGCTTGTTGGTGGTCGGGGATGTTACAAAAATGGTATCAGAGTAAGAGATGTTTATGGAGTGATGTTGCCCAACCAGTTGGGGACTGGGGATGTTACAAATTGGTATCAAAGAAATATATGTTTACATAGTGATGTTTCCCGGCTAGTTGGGGGATGGGGACGTTACAAATTGGTATCAGAGCCATGGTTTCAACATTGAGCCAGGATGGGTCGGATAGGTGGTTAGTGAAGAAAAGGTTTTAGAGTGAATTGTTGTTGAGAGGGACAAAATTCAAATTTCATAGCGTTCCTGAGTGCCAGGAAGGCACTGTGTAAACACTTGGTCTATGTTCAAAATCTCAAGAAGTATAGTGGTTCAAGAAAACCTACAGAGGAAGGATACCATCGCAACCATGGTATTAGGCCACAGAGTTTATAATTTGGACTGTAGGATATGTTCGGGAGAAGGAGGATCCCTCACAACCGTCAGATCTCAAAAAAATAGCATGGTGGTTAAGAAACGAAGTCCTTTGGGACTTTGCTGCTCTGACTATTTGAAGTTACTTGTCAGAGAGAAAAATTGTCGAAGCTCCGAAGTCCTGAAGTGGATCTACGCTGTATATCTGGGGAAATTTGCTTGACCGTTGGATCGACCAAAGATAAATCAGAGTCGTTAGATCGAGTCAAGAGTAAGAGGTAAAGTGCAATGATGAAGAACATATCTCAATCGTCAGATCTGCGTGCAAGTGATTGTGAGTAGTGAATCTCACAACAGTTTGGAAGTTCAACACTTCGAGAGAAATGGAGTGTGCTAGAGTGAAAACTCCCGAAGTCCCAAAGTCCAGAGTTGATCCAGACCATTCATTAAAGGAGGAACATGTCAGCAGTTCAACGTATTTGGGAGTTTGATGTTCGGGAGAAACAAAGTGTGCTAAGGAGAAAACTCCCGAAGTCTCGAAGTTCGTAGTTAATCTGGACCGCTTGTCAAAAGAAACACGTGTCGATAGATCAACGTATTCGGGAGTTCGACGTTCAATTAAAACAAAGTGTACTGGAGTGAAAATTCCTGAAGTATCGAAGTCCAGAGTTAATCCAAACCATTCATCAAGAGGGACATGTGTCGACAGATCAGATTGTTCGGGAATTTGACATTTGGGAGAAACAAGGTGTAAATAGAGCGAAAAATCTCGAAGTCCCGAATTCCAAAGTTAATCTGGACCGTTCATCGAAAGAAACGTGTGTCAGAAGATCAACTTGTTTGGGAGTTCAGGAGAATCAGAGTGTGGTAGTGTGGAATCTCCCGAAGCCCTGAAGCCCGAAGTCCTAAAGATGAAGAGTTTAAGTGGTGTGGTGTGATGACATCACATATGGTGATGTGGACCTTTCCTAGACATGCCATATTCCACACCCATAATTATTGATAGCTCTACTATGTGGACCTCGAAAGGTAAAGAAGTTCAAGAGTTCAAAGTTAGAGAATTTGATGAATTCAAGTGTAAAATATCCCGAAGCTTGAAGTCCCGAAGTGACATGGTTTGCTGATGTCACCTAGGATGACGTGGAAACATGGGATGTGTGCCACGTGTTAGTGAGTTAAGATCCTTTGGAAGTTTGAAATGCCAGTTAGAACGTGACATGTGTCACCCGTCTGATTGGGCCACATGTTCTCTTCTATTATTCCACCACTTGGCATTCTTCTTGAGAATGGATGGTGGGGTCCTGAGGGATACATAAAGTAGTTAAAACCTTGGAAAAGTATCTAACTAGATCAGGTCCACAGTAACTTGGTCACAGTGGATGCATGGCTCCATATCTTGCATTCCAAAGACTTGACACTCTAGAGGAACTTGGTCAACAATTTTTTAAGTATGAAAGACTCCCGAAGTCCTAAAGGTAGGAGTATATATCCACCATTGGTCACAGTGGACGCGTGGCACCAGATCTTACAGTCTGGAGACTAGGCACTATAAAGGAATTATGTTCAAGTTTAAAGACTCCCAAAGGCCCGAAGGCTGGAGTCAACCTCGATCATTGATCACAAAGGACACACAGCAACAGATGCCATAGTCCGGAGACTTGGTACTCTGAAGGTATTGTGTTGCAGTTTCTTGAGTCAAGAACTCATGGAGTCTCGGAGTTAATCTCGACTGTTAATCAGGAGAGGGTCTGTGGCAACATATGCAACAATCCAATATTTCAACACTCCAGAATAAAGGAGAGTATGGACAGTTCAGAAGTCCTGAAGTCGGAGTCCCAGATTTGATCATGGTTGTTGGTTAACAAGAAGGCGTAGACCATTGATGTGTTGTTTTTGAATTCTCCGGTCCGACACTCCGATGGATCTATACAATGGTACTTCTAAAAATCACGAAGCTAGAGCTCCATAGTAAATATCAGCCGCCAATTGCTGAGGACCCATGGACCGTAGATCCACCCCACTCCACCTTTTCGCCAGTTCGATGTTCAAAATAAATGAGAGAAGAAGATGTGAAAGTCTCCAAAGCCAGAAGTTCCGAAGTGTCAAAGTTTCATATAAGAGCCGATCAACTTAGCACTTGGTCACAACTTGTAGTCACATGATTTTGGGATTGAAGAAAAGGGGGCTAGTGCCTGAATTGTTGTTTTAAGAACATAAAAAGGATTAGAGAAGGAATCGTGAGGATTCTTGATTGAGCAGACCACATCGAAAGAAGTAATAAAATTCTGTGCAGAGGAGGCACAAATAGAATTAATGAAAACCATGTAAGCTTTGCCAGGTGTGCATAGACCCAGTTCAAGGAGTAGATAGAGTACCAGGAGTGCGCAAGTGTCCTTTGAGGGAGCGAAGTACTGAGACCCTTTGAAATTCATAGAAAGTTCAAAGCTCAGGAGAGATAGCGCAAGTGCACGTATATGAACTTGCTTCAAGTTCAGGAGCTTAAGAGGAATAATATTTTCTCATAAGCGCAGTCGAAATCCAAGAAATCAGGCTCACAGACGAATCAAAGGCTGCAACCTTTGAATATTTTCAAAATTCCTTCATTGGAAGGAAGTAACAAAGATCAACGTAGATTTTAACCTTGTACAATATTTACTGCAAACATATTTTCAGTAAAAGAACAAAAATGATACAATGGAAAATACAAACATTACACAGATATTTTTCCCTTAGAAACCCAAACCGGGAAAACCAACATATTCTATATTCATTCATCATGTTACATTTTTTACAATACAATATACATATAGGAGCCATCGACATCCAAAACCCTAACCCAATGACCTAGATTAGTCAACAACCCTAATTTTGTAATTGGAAATAGAAAACCATTGGCAAAGAAACCATGTGCCGAAAAACCACCTAAATATGTGATGCGTTTCCTAAGGCAGGAAAATTTTTCTGAGGGCCACTTTCCCCGAACCCCTGTGTCAGGGGGATTTCCCCCCCTGCACTGCCCAAGGGGGGGCCTAGTGCCCCCCCCCCTCAAACTCCCCTGCACACTTGGCGCAACACAGAGACTCCTACTCATGCAAAGAATATAACACATACCCAACACTCAAAAGGGAGGAGCTCTACTACAACCATCAGATTGACTGTGAGATTTGATATGGATTGTCAAAGATCTACGTCCAGAAAAGGAGGGGCACACAGAGGAAGAAGATATATCCCAACTGTTGAATCTGAGCACGAAGGATAGAGAGTCTTCAAATCTAGTTAAGTTGCATGAAGGTTAATTCTCGAAGTCATTCAGACCTTGTGAAATTTAGGGATTTAGAGCTCGAGTGCACATGAGAGAGAAATCACCAAAGCTCCGAAGGCCGGAGTAGATCTTGGCCGTTGGTGCTTGGAAGTACATGTCAATAGATCATGAAATATAGAGCAACAACACTACATGAGATTTCTATCACGGAGTGTGCAAAACTCTCGAAGGCTCGAAGCACAAAAGTAAATTCTAGCCATTGGCGTAGGACACGTGACAATTGATTGTTAAATCCAGAGGATTTGAAGTGTGGTACTTCAAAAATCCCTGAATCTTGGACTAGTGGAGAATATCTCATCCGTCCGTCATTTGGAGACATGTGGTGGAATATTTTTCATTTCATAGGAAGCTAGTGCAAAAGGGTGGAGAACTTTTGAAGTCATCGGTATTCGAAGCATATCTGGGCCGTTGATCCTACAGGGACAGGTGTCACTAGATCCTACACTCTAGAGAAGGAACACTCCGAATGAATATGGAGTTGGGTGGAGAAAGAACTACTAAAGGCCGGAGAGATAGAGTTCATCTACGTCATCCATCAATAGAGGATAAGTGTCATCATATCCTTCACTTCGAAGGATAACCACTTCAGAGGAAAGTGGGTTTCTTGGGTTGAGAACTCCCGAAGGCCGAAGTGTCAAAGTTCATCGTGACCATTGACAATCGTGGATGCGTTTCATAAGATCTAACACTCCAGAGGTTTGTGGCATTAAAGAACTTGGAAAAACTTAAGTATGGAGTCTCGAAGCTAATTGTGGCCATTGATTTGGATACATAGCAGGGAGTTCCCTCTCACGTCAGTTGCAAAATTCGAGAGTTTGGAGTTCGAGAGATTGGCATTGTGGTGAGTTGAAAACACCCGAAGCCTGAAACTCTAAAGCGCGGAGTAAGCGCTTGTTGGTTTGGTGCTTGGTCATATACATAGTCATATGCTATCACCAATGAATGAAAAAGGCCTAGGGCCTGAGAGATTAATTTGAAAGCATGAGAAGCTTAGAGAAGCACCCGAAAGGTTAGATGCATTCGTACCTGCACCAGGTGGAGTGAGAAGTCCCGAAATTCCTTGGATATCATCGGATTGGACCCTAACTTGGCACAGAGTCCCTTAAAGGATTATGTGGGTCTTGAAAATATCTTCGTTCGCTATTTCGAGCACGAGGAAGGAAACAAAAGCATGTGGATAAGCTTTTGGGGCTCAATAGGAGCCTCAGAGCCAATTCGAATCCATCAAATTGATCGATCCCAGACTGGGAGGTCGCACAGCTTGGGACAAAGAGGGGGTTTGCATCATAAGCGTACCAAGGACCTATGCAACCTGGACAATAAGCAAGCAAAGTGTCAATCACACATGGTTGAATTAGAAGGAGGGTCTAATTGGTACAGATTGGTTGGACCAACACCATGTTGTCTTAGACTGCCATCACAAGGAATTCACTTGCCTGGATGAAGAAGGAAATCTGAGGATAGTCCAAGGAATTTCCAAAGTTGTAGCTATCAAATATATTTCAGCAATGCAGCTAAAGAAACGTTTAAAAAAATGGATGTCAAATAATTCTATGCAACTAGCAAAGGTGGCATATGTGCATCCTTACAATATGAATAGAGATTGGCTATGCAAGTCAAGTTCAAAACTAGTATTCAAAGAGAAGAGAAGGTACAAGAAACTTCAAGTATTAAGGTAGTTAGTCAGAAAAAGGGTTGAAGTAGTTCAGTTGAAAAATAAATGAATTTAGAAGGTTAATATCAGCTTAGTATGTGACTGGAAATGTGAAGGAAATCAAGAGTGATTGGCTAGAAAGTGCTCAGGTTAGAAATAATCATGTACAATGACTACAATGAGAGAACAAGAATATTCAAGAATCTGAGAAGAATTGAAGACTTCTGGGATCAACAAGGAAAGGTTGTACATGGAGAAGGAAGTTGTTGCAATCTCTGTGGAAACAAGTATGTTATGGCTTGTTGGGACAACCAAAGGAAATAATTCTTTCATGTTGCAAGTGGTGTTGATGATGTTGCTGCATATGGAAGGAATAAAAAAAAATTTGAAGTGTTGGTTATATGTTTGATAATAGAAGCATGAAAGCTTCTACTATCATCAACTAGTTAGGTAACATCGCATTATTTTAATGGCAGCTATGCAGGTAAGTATTCTCTTTTGAAATTGTATTGCATAATTTCCAAAGGGAAATTCAGGTAAGAATATTCTCCGATTGAATTTTTATGATACGCAGGATGGTGTTATTTGAATGCATTAACATGAATAAGATACCACTAGAGGCGGTAAAGGCTAGAGGCCTGTTATAATTATCAAGATTTTATCTTTTGAATTCACACATTGACATATTAGAATGTCATGTTAAATTGGTTATAGGGTAATAACCAACGAAATAAAAGATAAGAACTTGTTATAGGAATGAATGCCAGTAAATCTAGTCATGTATGAGACCATGACATGGTTGGATATGGAAAAGTATGGATATGGAAAGGTTACGAACCACATAGGTACCAAAATCTTCCTACCTTTAAATAAAACTTGGATTGCAACCTTTTTGCTAACCCTAATGAACACCACATAATTATATTCTTGGTGTAGACTGTTTGGGTCGAAAAGGAAGGCATCCAATTAATTGGGAAGACAATAGGAAGTGTGTGGAGAATGTGTCAAGACATTGGCCAAAATTCCAACTTATGGATGGTGAGATACATGGCTGAGATAAAGAGAATTATGTAATTCAATGCAAGGTGCATTGAATAAATATGCATTGAGAATTGCACTCATGCATAGTAAGTGATATAATTGTATACTTAAATGCAATTATTGAATGTGTTTTGTAAGTACATGTATATATATTATTGCATGGAAATAATTGTTACTATCAACTGAAATGTTGTTAACTCATGAAGTTGAGGACATTTTAGGAGTTGTTAGACATTGCAACAGGAAAGTTGCAAGTCAAGTAGTCACGTAAGCATTGACTACAGAAAAATTTCTTTTTCAGATTTTTTTTTTTAATGAACTTACATATATTAATTATGAACATGCATATGCATAGAATGATGAGTCATTCTAGTTTGTTAAATTTTTTGGTAATTGTGATTGAATTGCTAGGTGCAGGAAAATCTAAGATCACTACATAAGGTTTTGTACATATTGCAATTGAATTATGATGTATAGGAAATACTGGAAATTTGTTGGCTGTATGTAAGATGAAGCATTCCTAATATGACATCCAAGAAGAATTATGAAATAGAATTTCATGTTTTGGGGAAAATTTGAATTTCCTTTGAACTAAGTTTGAGTTCCTAAATGAATTATTTTATGTTCTCTCATGATAACTGCATGTGTGTGATGCAGATGATATGATATTGATTAAAGTTGGAATGCTAGAAGAAGAACTAATGTTAGAGACACTGAAGCCCTTTAATGGAGAACCTTGGTGAGAGGCTCTGGTAGTGGGTTGGCATTCTCCTTGTGTGTGAAAGACTTGGCAATATGGATTGTTGATGGACTGTGTAGCAGTGAAATGATACTTGAACCTAGAAGGGTGAGTTCAACAAGGAAGAGGAAACTCATAAATGCTTATGGCATGGTATCTTCCATAAGGAGGGTATGTAAAATGGTACAATGAGCTGAATTCTTCCTGAAGAAACTCTATGGGGTAGAGAAAATGACTTCCAATTGTAGCATGAATACCGGAATTGGTGCCTGAAAGTAGAGCACCAGGTGATTAACAAGTTCCAACAGCAAAAGCTTGGAGCTTTTTGAAGAATTTTGTATTATACATGGTATAAAATTCACCGAGGACAGTGAATAAATAAGGGGAGGGGATTGTAATATCCCAAGGCCGAGCCCCAGTTGTAATCATGAATTGTAACATGTTTTGCAGGCTGGTGAGCCAAGTGTCATAAGCTAGGAGGCTTATGTGCTTATTAGGCAGGAGAGCTTAGATATTGAAGGCCAAGAGCCTATTTTGTACATGTAAATATTCATATTATTAATATAAACAACATCATTGTGTGTAGACCGACCAAAAAGAAAGAGTATGGGGGACTAAGATTCACTAGGTTGGGCAAGGGAGGAGGCTAAGAGATTGAGGGAAAAGGGCTAATCTTAAGAGCCTAATAAAATAATTTATTATTATTCTAAAAGTTGTAAAGATGATATTAATTTATCCTAAGTTACTTTAGGGAGAGGAATGAGTTCCAAGTGGGGGGAACATGCTCATGGAGAGCCAAGTGTCATCCAAAATGCATGCAGATTTAGGGGGGTCATTCTCACCATTATCACCATTTTGAGGATTTTGACGATTTTCACCAGGGACCTTGCTGACCATCCATTGGTAGGATTCACTCATTCACTAAGTAAGAACACAGTCAGTCATTTCTGCCATTGTTGGACAATAACTATCCTAAAACTCTACATCAAGTTGAATTGATACCATTGTTGCACCTGTACCCTAGGGGTTGCCTACGTATTGTCCTGTCGGTACCGTTGCCCTCACCCAGTTTCTGTCGCTGCCATCACCATGCCCGTGTGATGAGGAGCGAGAGTGAATAAGTAGGTTGTCAGGCTCGTGAGAAACTCTCTCTAGGTGAGAGAGTGTGCTGAGGAAGTGAGTTCTCCTAGAGGGAGTCCAGTAGTAGCTACAAATCTTTGAGAATTCCTGATTCGACCTGTTGTTGAAGCCCCAGAAAGGGAGGTGTAGTAGTCGATGGACTGTGTGACAATGAAGGTGTACACTCCTGGGGTAGGACAAGCATGTGGGGAATGAGAGTCTGTGATCTGTGGGCGTAAGTGGATCCTTGGAGGAAATCCTTCCTGTTGTCCCTACCTAGCCTAGGAATCCCTTGCCCGGTGGAGTTTAGTCCCAGCTCGGGGGTGACCCACTATTGAGACTGATGAGCAGCATGGTCTATGGCTGGGAGGTTCGTGGAAGGTTTGCATACAATTGGTGTACTTCAATTAAAATATAAGTACTCATTTGTCTGTTCATTTACATGTTGCGTATTTGTACATTCTATATTGATGAGTATTTCCTGTATATGTTGTTATATTTATGGGTTTTTCTTGTGATTACTGCATGTATTCTTTTACTGTTATTTCCACATTAATATTTGTATTAGCATAATATGTTGTCTGTTTAGGTTTATATTTATATGCAAATGATAATTGTTATTTCTATGAGGCAGCATGGACAACCTATTGGTGGCCCGAGAGGTTACAAAAATGGTATCAGAGTAAGATATGTTTACAGAGTGATGTTCTCGGTCAGTTGGGGGTTGGGGATGTTACAAATTGGTATCCAAGAAATATATGTTTATGTAGTGATGTTTATTGGCCAGTTGGGGGCCAGAGACATTACAGATTGTGAGAGTGTATTTAAACTCGTGAATGCGGTGGATGGTGCCACGATGAATTTGAATGGATCCTATCGACGAAAGTGGTATAGAAGTTCAAGTTTGGTGGTCGATGGCCTAGTGGTTCAGTGGACCATGCCAGGGGTGAAATACAAGTATCCAGATGGAATTTGGTGAGGTGTAGACTGGTGTCCTGGTGGACCAGATTGTAGATGAATGACAGGGAGTTGGATTGAGGTTTTGAGTATGGAGGTTAGTTCCTGGTGGGATAGTGGTCTGGATTGGACTAGTGTCTATTGGCAGAGTTGTGTGGAAGTTGCATGGGGTTCCAGTTCTTGGTGGGTTGGTGGATCATAATGACATTAGACCGGGGAGTTGGATAGGGTTTGTGTGGGGTGGCTTGGTGGTTAGTGGATCATACTAGCCCAGATTCATATAAGGTTGAAGATAAAAGGGGGAAGCAGTCCCCCATGACTGGTGACTGATGCCATGTTAACACCATGTCATCCAACACACATGGAGTGAGCCCACGTGGAGGCTACACTCGATAGGAATACTATTGTAGAAGGGGAAATTCCCCAAAAACTTCAGAAGGGCATAAATTTTGATCCTGAGCTCAGTTTTGAGAATGGTACCTCCACCTTTTGTTATCAGAGTAGTGCAGTGGAAGCATGGTACAAGAATGCCAAAACCGAGAATGAGGAAAGAAGTGGCTAATTACATAGACAAATGTCTAGAATGTCAGAAAGTGAAGACAAAGCATAGGCATCCAACTGGGTTATTGCAACGATTACCCATTCTATAATGGAAGTGGGAAGTTTTCACAGTGTATTTTATTACAAAGCTACCCAAAAAAATGAAGCAACATGATTCCATCATGGTAGTTTTGAATAAATTGACTAAGGAAACACATTTTATTCCAGTAAAGACAACACACAAGGAAACAAATATTGCTGAAATATATATGAAAGAATTTGCTAGGCTACATGGGGTTCCTAAGGAAATAGTTTCAAACAAAGTTTACTTCAAATTTTTGGAAGGGTTTGTTCAAAGGATTTGGGAAAAATTTAAATCTCAATACAATGTATCACCAGGAGTTAGATGTATAAACATGGAGGACTAACAGAATAATCGAGGGCATGCTTTGAATGTATGTGATGGATAAACCATCAAAGTGAGAATATTATATCCACTTAGTGGAATTTGATTACAATAATGGGTATCAAGCCTCATTAAAAATGAGTCCATTTGAAGGATTGTATGGCAGAAAGTGCAACACACCAATAAGTTGGGATAATCCAGTAGACATAGTAGTTGTTGGGTCATATATTTTGAAGGAAATGGAAGAGAAAATGGAAAAGATCAAGTAAAATTTAAAGACTTCCTAGGATAGGAAAAAAATTTATGCATAAAATAATAGAGTGTTTAGAGATTTTAAAGTGGGCGAACATGTTTTTTTGAAAGTGAAGGTGAAGAGAAGTTCGCTAAGATTATGAAGTTTCCCAAAGTTGACAGCAAGATATTGTGGACCTTTTGAAATCTTAGAAAAGATAGGGCCAGTTTATTACATGCTAGCATTTCCTGCATCCATGTGAGTGCATAATGTTTTTCATGTGTCATTATTAAAGAAATATCTGCCTGACCCTAACCACATAATTGATTGGAATGTGATCCAGGTGGAGCACAAAGGGGATTTCCAGGTGGAACCAGTATGCATCCTAGACCGAAAAGTCAAAGTGATTAGGAACAAAGTCATAGGTCTGGTAAAGGTTGAATGGACCTGCTATGGTATTGAAGATGCTACATGGGAGCATGAAGAAAAAATGTGGGAAAAATACCTACAAATTTTTTACAATTTTGAAGAAAACATAATGAAAGACTCCATTTTGAGTAGATAGAGTTCCATAACCACATCTCATAGTCCTAGCCAACTATGTTGGGGACCCTGATAAAATAATGGCACATTCCTTGGGTTATCCCCGATAAAAAAATGGTACATTCCTTGGGTTGGATCTAATAAACGAATGGTGCATTCCTTGGGTTTGCGTGTTGAGAGGAACAAGAGATTATGTTTGGAAATATTGTTGGAGTATAGAATTGCAAAATTTTATTTCTTAAAGTATTTTGATGTAAAATTGTATATACATGTATATCGACATAGTGTACACTGAAGATGGCACACAATTTTAAGGGAGGGGGAATGTAACATCCCCACTATAATCCCTAGTTTAATTAATGCTTATGGAGATATACTGTGTGGCTATGGCCAAATCGATGTATACATATAATATATTTCTGAATTTTAATAATAACATATGATTGGGGACATGGAAAGAGATGGGGGATGAATTAATCCACAATATAGGGGAGGGTATAATATAATTCCTAAGATGGGTCATCATATGGAAAGAGATGGGGGATGAATTAATCCACAAGATAGGGGAGGGTATAAGATAATTCCTAAGATGGGTCCAAGGGGGAATTACCCATGTATATTAATTCAGCCCATTTTCCTAAATTTTGTATTGGTATATGAATCTTCTAATTTCTGATTGAGTGTTCCCAAATCCAATCATTGGATACATGTAGGAGGGTGAGCGTGAGAAGTCACATACCATTATTATTGGGAGCAGGGGGGGATGCGTACAATTAGCTTGGGGAAGTGTGTGAGTCAAGAAATAAATCCAAAGGAAGGAAATTTGTATGGGTAGCCACAACAATTTTTACACATTCAATATTGGTGCATGAGCAACAAGTAGAGAGAAAGAAAGAGAGATTGGAGTTGGAGCATCCACAGAGGGAAAATTGTAGAGAATGATGGAGCAATTTTGGAGTGTTTTGGAGCTGAAGACTGAAGAACTAGGTTTTTAGGATTTAAGGGTGAAATCCTATGTGAGTTGCATTGAAACAACGAGTGTTGCTATTGTTTGCTGGTAGTTTTCCTAGCAACGAGTTCCCTTGAGTTCCCAGCTGAGAGATTCATGGTTACATGTTCGAGGGAGACAATGATAAACAAATGAGATGCCTGAGGGACTGAGATCAGTGAAAGGGTACATTCCTTGGGCTGGGAATGTTAAGAGGAAGAGAGCTTGTGGAAAATCATGATAGTTGTAGGAGAATACCAGTGGGTTGTGGTATTTTTGAGCTGTGAGTGGACAATGAGAGACCACCGTCTTTTGTGGATTACTAGCCTTAACTCAGGGGTGATTGTCTATTGAGATTTGAAATGACAGGTCTATGTTTAGGTGGAATGTCCATCCCAAGAAGTTGGTTGCACAATTTTTTATAAAAGATAAGTGTTTTATCTTATTTCTGTTTTTTTTTTTTTTTTATTATTATTATTTTTATTTTTATCGTGCATTGACTCTGTAATTGAGACTGATTTATATGCTATTGTAATAAGATAATTACCACATTCATGTATGATTTTAGCACATTGTAGATGCATTTAATAAAGGGCATTATGCATGACTTAGATCTAGTTGTAATTTGTAGCTATAAGCTACATGCAATTAATTAGTTAACAACACATTTCTAATTTTTATGAGTTTTCTGCACCATAATGTTCCTTAGCTAGGCCGGGGGACGTTACACTTGCACTCACCAATAAAATTTTAATGTGGGAAAATGATATGAAAAGAGGATGGATTGATCCTAGTCGTTTCCCTTTATGCAAAAATAATGAAGAATCCAAATCACATTTGTTCATTTCTTGTCCTTTTATAGTGTAGGTCTTCAAGTCTATCTTGGCCGAATTCAATCAGAAGGAAACATGTGTTGGATTACTGAGAGGGGGGGTGAATTAGTAATAGAGAAATTTAATCCTTTTTAACCATATAATCCAAGTGTTATATCAATGAAGCATTATCATCCAATAACTGCAGAGTAAATAAGAAATGAACAAATGAACAATCATACACATACACAGTACACCAGTGTTTTATGTGGAAACCCAAATCGGGAGAAAACCACATAATGCTTTTTCTTATATGTCTTGAAGAATTACATTCATTGGAAGCACCAACTTCCTTTTCTTTCCATCTGCAACTAGAAGGAGGCTCCAACCCCTATTTTCTCAGGCTACAACCTGAAGGAAGCTCCAACTCCCCAATTCTTTGGCTACAACCAGAAGGAGGCTACAACCCCCTATGTTCTCTAGCTACAACTGGAAGGTGGCTACAACTACCTGTCCTTGCCCCATCCTACCACCCTAAAGTAGAAGTAGAATGATGGAACCAATGTCACACTATCATTGTGAGATACACCACTGTAAACCTGTACCAATAAATCTAAACCATGCATCAACCGTGCATCAACCTGTACCTCAACCTGTAATCAACCTGTACCATAAACAAGTGCATCAACCATGCACCAACCTATACCAAACAACCTGTAATCAACCTGTACCATAAACAAGTGCATCCAACCATATACCAAGTATGTACCAATCATGTGTCAACTACTCATAAACTATGACTCATCAATATGTACCAACATCATCAACTATACACCTCATGTATGTGCCAACTAATCAACTACTTGTCTCAACCATGTACTCAACATGTACCTCAACCAAAAGCCCTCATAAATTTCATCATCCAAATCTGATTTGTAGCTCTGTAATAGACCTAGTGTATATGATCAAATTCCTACAAACCTTCCTTAACTTTATCAACAAGAGGCTAGCATTTTCATCAAACTTTTCTTTAGTCTCACATGCTTAGTTTTGGATTAGTCAACAACCCTAACTTGAAGTAATCATAACTTTGTACCTGTAATGTATAAATATTTGAAATTGATACAATGTTCTTCAATGTGTTTTATGCAATTCCTCCAAGTCTCACTACTTGGAACCTCTCAGAAAAGGAGTTACAACAAAAATGGCATACCTTGATGAATTTTGTCTTATTCTAGAGAGCGACCTTGTAGAGCGTGCCCCACACGAAATATTTGTTGAATTGATCTGAAACTGTTACAACGAATTCTACAAACTTTACCCTAACCAACACAATTTGTTTCATTGAATTGTGATCTATTATGAATAAGTTATGACGTTTTTACCCGAAACACCTGTTTTTGACTAGTTTCCGGACTAGCCACAAACCCTATTTTCCACGGAGTGTAACTCCAAAAATACAACGACCCACAAACTGAATTTTTTACCATAGATATTTGGATATGTTTTATCAATGGAATAACAATTTCACGGTCTGAATCATTATAGAAACATATTTATAGTGAAAATGGTGAGATGAAATGTAAATAACATACCTTAGAAAGCACCATCAAAAGAATTTATCCTTCGTTGCATTTCAGCCTTCTTTTCTTCACCTTCTCTCAGAATTTTGGCTTAGATATCCTTGGTTACCTCAGACACCTATAGATATTCAATATGCTCAAGTGTATCTAACATGATATAGCCTTGCCTCTTATTTATACTCTCCAAGTAGCTTCCTTAAAAAAAAATTCTAGGTCACTTGGCCCCACTTTCCTTATTTTAGGGTTAGCCCACTTCTAATTTCTCCATTAAATTTATTGTTGAAACAATTTATTTTGTATTCACTTTGAATTATAATACACTCATTACTTCACTTTATTATTTACCTTTTAAAATCTCTTAAACCACTTTGACTACTTTGACCTTTTGGGGCTTCTAGATGACATATGAGGGTCCTCCAACTTCGTAAGGCCATAAATCTCAAACCGTGAGAAGTTATGTGGCATTCTACATACCACCAGAAATGAAATGACATGTACTATCCATGTAGAATAGTATTACCTTCAAATATAGCAAAAATCATACCATTATCCATCAAACAAACTTGGGTCCATTACCCAAACCTGTGTTCTCCAACTTCACATGGTCATAAATCTCTAACCGTGAGGAGTTATGTGATGTTCTACATACCACCAGAAATGGCATGACAAGAACTATCCATCTATGATAGTTTCCCTGAAAAAATTGGTTTCCTTCATCTCATTATTCCACAACTAAGCATGGGTTCTCTTACTCCGCAAAGCGTCTTCCTGTGAGGGATTTCACCATAAGGGGACCACTTTGGAGTTCATCCATATTTACTTCTTATCAACCATGGAAAAACAAAAATGAGTCAAATTTACATCAAACAATATTGGGTCCAATACCCAGACATTTGTGCTATGGGACTTTCTTCAAGGTTTGACATCAATGAAAACCAACCTTAATCAACAATCTCCCTCTTTGACATTGATGGCAACACTTTGATGAAATAATGAAATCATATCACTCATGCTCCCCCTGGAACCATGCCTCTGTCCTCTGCATATGATAAATCTTCTCCCCCTAGAACCATGCCTCTGTCCTCTGCATCTGATAAATCTCTCCCCCTTTGTCATCAATGTCAAAGGTATCTTTCCATCCAGGGTTGCTCCCCCTGACTGAACTTTCCTCTTATGGTGCTTCCTCGTGTACATCTAAGACATATAAGATAAGCATTCAAAAAACATTCAAAAATCATTCATTTTGGAGTAGAAATAACTCCAGGTCTTTGGTGAATATATTCAAAGGCTTCCTATGGAAGTGGTTTTGTAAAGATGTCTGCCACTTGTTCTTTTGTTCCCACATACTCAACTCTGATGTTCTTTTCTGCAACCTGTTCCTGTGGAAAGTGATACTTTATTGGAATGTGCTTCATCTTGGAGTGCATCACCGAGTTTTTTGAGATACTGATGGCACTTGTATTATAACAATATATTGGAATGGGCTCATCATACTCAACCTGTATATCTGTCAAAGTTTGTTTCATCCAAAGAACCTGTGTACAACATGTTGCTACTACAATATACTATGCCTCGGCTGTAGATAAAGATATTGATGATTGTTTCTTGCTTAGCCATGATACCAACCACTCACCTAAGTAGAATGTTGCTCCACTGGTGCTTCGTTGGTCATCAATACAACCTGCCCAATCTGCATCTGTGTAGGGAATAAGTGATAGATCTTTTCCTTTTGAATACCATAATCTAAAGTCTTCTATTCCTTTGAGATATCTGAAGATCCTCTTTACTGCTAATACATGTGATTCCTTTGGTGCTACTTGAAATTGTGCCACCTATCCAACTGCCTGCATTACATCTGGTCTGGATGCTTTCACATATAGTAGGCTACCAACCATTGACCTGTATTGCCTCTGATCTATAGACTTCAAATCATCATCTTTGCTCAACTTACAACTGGTTTGCATGGGAGTGATCACTGGTTTGCAATCTTCCATTCCGAATCTCTTTATCATTTCTTTGATATACTTGGTTTGAGAAATAAAAATTCCTTGGTTGCTTTGACGTATCTGAAGTCCTAGAAAGAAGGATAGTTCTCCAAGTAACGACATTTCAAATTCATTCTGCATGTCTTTTGCAAATTTCTGGCTTAACCTGTCATCATCACTACCAAAAATAATATCATCAACATAAACTTAAATTAATAAAATATTACCTTGACTTACCTTGATGTAGAGGTTGTTGTCTACACTTCCTTTTTTGAACCCTGCATGCTGTAGATACTTATCCAGTCTGGAGTACCATGCTCCAGGAGCTTGTTTTAGACCATACAAGGCCTTCTTTAATTTACACACATAGTCTGTGTTCTCTAACAACTGAAATCCTTCTGGTTGTTCAATGTAGACTTCTTCTTCAAGCTCCCCATTTAGAAAAGATAATTTTACATCCATCTGATATACTTTAACATTTTTGGAGCATGCATAAGCTAAAAACAAATGGATTTCTTCCATTCTAGCAATGGGGAAAATGTCTCTTCAAAGTTGATTCCTTCAATCTGTGCATATCCTTTACATACCAATCTAGCTTTGGTCCTTGTAACCTGTCCATCTTCATTCAATTTATTCCTGAAAACCCATTTTGTGCCGATCACATTCTTATTATTTGGTCTTGGAACCAATTCCCAAGTGTCATTTTTATCTATTTGATCAAATTCTTCATCCATGGCCTTATTCCAAAATTCATCCTTGCTAGCTTCTTCAAAACAGTTTGGCTCAATTGTAGATAAGAGTTCTAGGTGTGTTTATTCTGGTGAACGTATTTTTATTCTAGTCTCAACTCCTGCATCTTTGTTTCAAATAATCTGATCTGAAGGATGATTCTCCTGTACTCATTTGCTAGGTGTCTTAGGAGATACTTGATGAATTTGCTCTTCTGATTCTGTCAGATTCTCTTCATCTTCATCTTCATCTTCTACTTCTTTTTCATTTTCTTCTTCGAAAAGTTGTTCCATTGATTTGTTTTCTTCTTCCTTTGATTCTGGTCTGCCTGTTTCATCAATTGTTACGTTGATGCTTTCCACAACTTTGTTTAATCTTAAATTGTAACACTTGTATTCTTTCCTTGTACTTGAGTAACCAACAAGTATTCCTTTGTCCACACAAGAGTCAAACTTTCCCATTCTGCCATCTTCTCTTTTGATGTAGCATTTGCTTCCAAAAAATCTGAAGTGCTTCACATTTGTTGGTCTTCCTTTCCATAGCTCGTAGGAAGTTTTGTCGGTGTTGTTTCTAAGCATTACTCTGTTTTGAATGTGAACTGTTGTATGAACTGCCTGTTTCCAAATAATATCTGTCAATTTGTAGTCCATTAGCATTGTTTGAGACATTTCCTGTGTAATTATCATCCATTACAATAATGTTCCTTTGTCTCTGAACTACTCTCTGAACCAATCTATGAATCCATGCTCTCGTCCAATATCATATATCTATCCAAACCTGCTAAGTGTTCTTATGAATCCATCTTTGTCCATACTATCCAAGACTCTACTTACGCAACTGTCCATAATGCTAACCCATTTATCATTATACTATCAAACTATACTTCTGCTAACTAATTGCTCTGAATTTGTCTTCTCAAACTCTGCAAGCTTCTCTAAGGATAGTTCTTTGGTTTGTCACAACTATCGCATGGACTCCCCCTGTCTAATATTCATATTACTTGGGAGTCTCTAAGACGGATGGCTCAGAACAATTCTTGCTCTGATGTGCATTCATCATCATCTTCATTGGTAGATTCATCATCATCTTTATGGGTAGATTCATTATCTCTCTGATCTCTGACTTATTTCTTTATGTCTATGGATTCATCTTTCACTACAATGCCTGAAAGTACAATCTCTTGAACTTGTTCCTTATTTACTTTCCCTTCCTTTATTTCAATTATTTTCCAAACCTTTCTGTATCTGACATCTTTCTTTTTCTCTATAGAATTTTCTTCATATCATTTTATTTCCAATCTTGCGATCTTTGGTACCTGGTCTTTGTTCACCTGTTCTTCTTGTTTTCTTATCCATACTTTCTTATATTTGATATCAGTATTCTCTTTCATGGAAGTATCGATCATGCTTCTACAATCACTGGTTATGTGTCCATAGTTATGACATTTGTAACACTCAATGTTACGTGCGGCCACATAGGCACTTCTTGCTTGAATATTTCTTTTATAATCCCTGCAATTTGCAACCTTATGTCCAAAGTTAGTACAATAAAAACAATGACCATAAAATAAATTTGCATACCTGGGAGTGAATGATCTTCTTTGTGGCATAGTCCTTATGAATTTTTGTCTTGACTGATTATGATCATGATTCAAGCTTCTTTGTGGCTTGAATATGGATGGTCCCCTTGAAGATGTATCTTTAATAGTTTTCTTAGATTCTGGTTGACCATGATTCCTTCCTTTGAGTACTTCTGCATAAATCTTTCTATTTTCTTCATTCTTCTTTTCTAGCAACCTAGAGTGCTTCTCTTCATTCTCTATAACTGATGTGGATGTTTTTGTCTCTTCAACGTTCGTGTTGAGCTTGACGATTTTAGTTCTCAATGTGAAAAGTTCTTCTTCAAGCTTCTCAACCTCTTCTTCTTTCTTCATTATCTAAGACTTCATGACTTCTTCTATTCTTTTCACTTCTTCAAGCTGAATTTTTAATGTGATTATTTCTTCTTCAAGTCCTTTCTCTTCTTGACCAAACTCTGCCTCAAGCTGGTTTAGATCATCAGTTATTTCCTTAAGATGATCTGTCAATATCTTCTCTCTCATTTCTGCTTCTTCCTTTTGTGCTGCTATGCTGGTTTCCAAACAATGCTTTTGATATTCAAGATTTTCTTCGATATTTCTGGCTTCTTCTAACTGAGTTCTTAAGTTTACGATGACCTATTGGGATTCCTAAAAAATGTGACAACTTTCCTTTTCTTTCATCAATTCTTTCTTGAGTGAATTGTTTTCTTCTCTTAGTTCATCTAAAGCACTAATCAATTCTTCTTCATAATTGTCTTCCTTTTCAATTATTTTGCCTGTCTCATTTCCTTCATGGCATTATATTTCAAGATGTCCATGTTTTTCACAATTAACACAAAACAACATACCTCTGGTGATTATGTACTCTTCATCTTCTGAATCTTCTTGACATGGTGAACATAATTCTTCTTGATTTGT
>ML819569.1:119640-130801 GCA_009831015.1 Picea engelmannii
GACTCATCAATATGTACCAACATCATCAACTATACACCTCATGTATGTGCCAACTCATCAACTACTTGTCTCAACCATGTACTCAACATGTACCTCAACCAAAATCCCTCATCAATTTAATCATCCAAATCTGATTTCTAGCTCTGTAATATACCTGGTGTATATGATCACATTCCTGCAAACCTTCCTTAACTTTATCAACAAGAGACTAGCATTTTCATCAAACTTTTCTTTAGTCTCACATGCCTAGTTTTGGATTAGTCAACAACCCTAACTTGAAGTAATCATAACTTTGTAACTGTAATGTATAAATATCTGAAACTAATACAAAATGTTCTTCAGTGTGTTTTATGCAATTCCTCCAAGTCTCACTACTTGGAACCTCTCAGAAAAGGAGTTACAACAAAAATGGCATACCTTACTGAATTCTGGCTTATTCTAGAGAGCGACCTTGTACAGCGTGTTCCGCACGAAATGTTTGTTGAATTGATATAAAACTGTTAAAAAGAATATTAAAGACTATACCCTAACCAACACATTTGTTTTCACTTAATTGGGATCTGTTATGAATAAGTTATGACGTTTTTACCCGAAACACCTGTTTTTGACTAGTTTCAGGACTAGCCAAAAACCCTATTTTCCATGGAGTGTAACTCCAAAAATACAACGACCCACAAGATGAATTTTTTACCATAGATACTTGGATATGTTTTCTCAATGGCATAGCAATTTCACGGTCTGAATTATTATAGAAAAAAAATTATAGTGAAAATGGTGAGATGGCCTGTAAATAACATACCTTAGAAAGCACCATCAAAAGAATTTATCCTTCCTTGCATTTCGGCCTTATTTTCTTCACCTTCACTCATAATTTTGGCTTAGATATCCTTGGTTACCTCAGACACCTATGTACA
The DNA here is from genome assembly GCA_009831015.1 of Picea engelmannii. Taxonomy (NCBI): domain Eukaryota; kingdom Viridiplantae; phylum Streptophyta; class Pinopsida; order Pinales; family Pinaceae; genus Picea; species Picea engelmannii. Next base: position 120,555 of record ML819569.1, read on the forward strand.
TTCAATATTCTCAAGTGTATCTAAAATGGGATAGCCTTGCCTCTTATTTATACTCTCCAAGTAGCTTCCTTAAAAATATCTTTTTATGTCACTTGGCCCCACTTTCCTTGTTTTAGGGTTAACCCACTTCTAATTTCTCCATTAAATTTATTATTGAAAAAATTTATTTTGTATTAACTTTGAATTATAATACACTCATTACTTCATTTTATTATTTACCTTTTAAAATCTCTTAAACCACTTTGACTACTTTGACCTTTTGGGGCTTCTAGATGACATATGAGGGTCCTCCAACTTCGTAAGGACATAACTCTCAAACCATGAGAATTTATGTGACATTCCACATACCACCAGAAATGGAATGACACGTAATATCCATCTAGAATAGTATTACCTCCAAATATAGAAAAAATCATACCGTTATCCATCAAACAAACTTGGGTCCATTACCCAAACCTGGGTTCTCCAACTTCACATGGTCATAACTCTCTAACCGTGAGGATTTATGTGACATTCTACATACCACCGGAAATGGCATGACAAGAAATATCCATCTAGGATAGTTTCCCTGACAAATTCATTGTCCTACATATCATTATTCCACAATTAATCATGGGTTCTCTTACTCCGCAAAGCATCTTCTCGTGAGGGCTTTCACCATAAGGGGACCACTTTGGAGTTCATCCATATTTACTTCTTATCAACCATGAAAAAAAAATAATGAGTCATATTTACATCAAACAATATTGGGTCCATTACCTAAACCTTTGTGCTACGGGGCTTTCTTCAAGGCTTGACATCAATGACAACCAACCTTAATCAACAACATAGGGGTGACAAGGGCTAGACGCCTACTTGCAGGCTTGTCTAGAGGACATTTCGGTAAAAAAAATGGAAGGATTTCCATGTATCTTGGTAAACATTATATGATGGGTGCACAATAAAAATATTTTCAGAGACATGGTCATCACTCCCGAGGTTGGGCCTCGTCAAATCATAAGTATTTCAAAATATTTTTGCATAGAAATGAAAAGAAAAAAACCTTGGATCCTAGTCATGCATGTCTTGAATATGATAATTCCATGGGGTTTATTTGACGACACAAGCCAAGGACACCCTCCAAAGTTTGGAGTTGGGATCGTGTTATTATTTAATCATAACCATGATGCTCATATTCAATATGCACCTGGTAGAGGCTCCTATAACATAGCATAATTCATCGCCTTAAGTACCTTGCTGGATATCGCTTTGGAGAAAGGAGAAAAAAAACCTCAGATGATGGGAAATTCCAATCTTGTGATAGATTGGAGCCTCGAAAAATTTAAAGTGGAAAATGTTTATCTGGGGAGCTTGCTACAAGATCTTAAGGAAACATGCCTTGCATTTGAATGGATATCCTCTCCATTCAAATTCCCATAGGTGCCTTTGGATTCTATGATTTTTTTGATGGTGTAGAGATAGAATCCATGGAATTCTGTCTCTAATTCAGTGGTTTTTTCAGTAGTATGAAGGTACACAAATGATCTTTTATTTCGATTTTTATGTAATGTAAATACGAACTTGATGGTTCTTTTTTGAACCTTGGGGAAAGGTTGAGAAAGTGTTTTGATTATGACAGGATATGGATGGTGTAATATACCAGATATAAAATGTATGCAGAACAGAAATAAAATGCTAGTAATGGCAGAATAACAACAATATAACCAGAACATTCACCACAATAACACTGAAATGATATAAGAATAACAACATAAATAGCACTTTGAATATGAAAGCAATGTTCACGGGCCTCTTCGAGGGGGCAACCTCCAGTTGAGTAGAGCTCTATTACAATAATATCCAAGCTAGGGTTCTCATACCTTTGACTCCTATTTATACTAAAAAGAAGCATCTAGAGGAAGATCCTTCTAGAAGCAGAAGCTTCTATTAGGTCTTCTTACATCCGCCTTATTCTATTTTATTGAAAGGCCTTATTAATATTGACCTTTATTACATCTGAATATATTGTTCTACCCATGTGCGGGTTAGGACCCTAACATGTCCGCCCCCTTAAAAATAACCTTGTCCTCAAGGCTTGAGATGAGGAAATTGCTGCAGAATGGTAGCTGGTTCCCAAGTGGCGTTTGCTGGAGTTGTATCTTTCCACTGGACTAGCACTTCCTTGATGGTTCTCTAATGTAGGAAACGCTCACACTGGTCCAAAACTACTTCTGGTTGTAGCCAAATGGATCCTTCTTCAACTAACTTTGGAAGGTTGGTTTGAATTTGGCACTTAGCTCCAATCACCTTCTTTAAGCATGAAACATGAAAAATAGGATGTAGCTTCGAATGGTTGGGCAAAGCTAACTGATAGGCGACTTGTACCACATGTTTGAGCATGGTATAAGGACCATAAAATTTGGGTGCTAGCTTCTGACAATGCTCGTCCTTGAGGGAAGTTTTATTGTAAGGTTGTAGTCGAAGAAACACCTAATCCCCTTCTACAAATTGACGTTCAGAGTGACCTTGATCTGCTTGTTGCTTCATGTGATTCTATGCCATGACCAAATTCTCTTTGAGGGTACGGAGAATAGCCTCTCGAGCTGTAAGTGTTAGGTCAACTGCCTGGACCTTCGAGGCACCCGGTAAGTATGAGAGAACTAAAGGTGGATTCTGTCCATATATCACTTCAAAAGGAGTCATGCGTGTAGTTGTACGGTATGAAGTGTTGTACCACCATTCAGCTAGGGGTAACCATTGAGCCCACTGATTTTGCTTTTCCAAGGCAAAACAACTCAAACATGTTTCCAAACACTTGTTGACAATTTTCATTTGACCATTAGTATGGGGATGATAAGTTGTGCTGAGATGCAATTTTGTGCCTTGTATCTTGAACAGTTCTTGCCAAAAATTGCTTGTGAAAGTTGGGTCACGATCAGAAACAATAGAGTGCAGCATGCCATGAAGCTTGAAGACCTGATCCATGAATATTTGAGCTACCATGGATGCTTTAAATGGGTGTTGAAGGACGCAGAAATGAGCATACTTGGAAAGGTGATCAACAACCACCATGATGACAGATTTATTTCCCGATTTGGGTAAGCCGGTAATAAAATCCATAGAGATATCCTTCCAAATAACAGGTGGAATCGGGAGCGGTTGTAGTGTGCCCAACGATTTGACTGTTTCTCCCTTGTTGTGTTGACACACGTCACATTCAGCTACAAAATTACGAATGTTCTGTTTCATGCCATCCCAGAAAAAGGAAGGTTTGACCCTGTCATAGGTTTTGGTGAACCCGGAGTGCCCTGCTGTGGTTGTAGCATGAAGCTCAGAAAGTACTGTGGATTTAAGCTTTGATTGTTTACTTAAATAAAAATGGCCTTTGTATCGAAGTTCCTCATGGAGCCAAGAGTACCCTGGGGAAGCTAGAGCATTAGACTGCAATTGCTGGATCAACTGTGAACTTTTGGGATTTTGTAGCCATTCCTGGCGAATGGCTTGGAGCCAATCTGGTACAATGAATGAAAGAGAAAAAAGGGATCCTTCATCTTCATATTTTCGGGAAAGTGCATCCACAACCACATTGTCTTTGTCGTTGTTATAAATGATCTCATAATCATATCCAAAGAGTTTAGTCACCCATTTTTGTTGTTCTGGGGAGGAAATGCGTTGTTCCAGAAAATACTTGAGGCTTTGATGGTCTGTCTTAATTTGGAACCATTGCCCCAATAGATAAGGATGCCACAGATCCAAAACATGCAGAATAACCAATATTTCCTTTTCATAGATGGATTTTCCCAGATTTCTTATTATTGCCATAATAATAAAAAAACTTAAATAATAATATGTATTGTTGCCATATGAAATGGATAACTTTCAATGCATCAATATGGTATTATATATTAATCTGATAGTAATATAACAAACATTAATGTATGTTTCATAAATATCGAAATAACCAACTATAAATTATAATCAAATAATAGAATAAATACCAAGCAATAATTCAAAAATATTATTTAATAGTGTGTGTATGTGTGTGTGTGTGTGTAACTGAAACATAAGATTATATTCATTCAAAATATAGCTACACCGAGGCTAGAGGAAAATACATCCAACAAAGTTCATGAGGCTTCCCCAAAACTAAACATATTTCTAAACAGAAATCCAAAGATAGTAAAGACTCCTCAAAACATGAATTCCAACTATTTCAGCAAGTACCCTATCTAACATAATGTCATAAAATACATATAGCTGGAAAAAACATTTAGACTAATGACAAAGATGTACACTACATTCTTCTTCCTTCTCCTCACTAGAATGAGAGGATCTTGGACCTTCAATCTCCATAGGATCCCTCGATTGGTGGATAGTTTTAGCTTCATGTATGCTTGCTTGAAGTGAATTCTTAGTACCATAATTGTTGGAGGTGATGCATAGAGATTCCACATGCCAAGAGAGACCCAAACATCAAAGTCTATTGCACTCTATCTCTAGGAAATCAATTCATTGTTTCTGAAGAGAGAAAAGACTCATAATTTTGGCATTATGGGTGATGCTAGCTTGTTAAATTTCAGTGATTTTGGAAGAGATTACCATTAGAGTGATTCTATTGGAATTTTTTATGTCCTCGTGCCTTCATATAACTTATTGAATCTCGTTGATGTCTTTACTTTCCATACTAGGCTTGTCCACACCCTCAACAAAGAGTCCACCAATAAACTTAAAGGAGAATAGAGGAAGTTAGTTTTCCTTGTAACCAGTCCAAGATATCTCAAGTAGGGATGATTGAAAAACCACTAAGTGAATGAAACTTCCAAATTAAACCCATTCTTCCAGTTCCTAGAATCGCAAATAGAAAATCCACAAACAAATTTACCAAAGAAGAAATGTCGAAATTCTAGGACTAGCCTGGACATAGCATTGAGATCAATGGTTTTTTTTCAAACCATGTAAATCATAACTTATCAAATTGTTTGGTGATCAAATCATATTTATAAGAAAATGAGATCATTTACCTTAGGTGGTAACCCATTTATTTCTTGGTATTGCATTTAAGATTTGGAGAGAACACAATTACATTAGTGTCATATGTGCATCATAGACAAAAAAACAACAAAAACACTGATAGTATAATATTTAGAGGAAAAATAAAACCTTCATATAAATTAGATACAACTTACAACAAAAGGTAATGGTAAATGAATGTATCTTTAAAAAAACATGGAATTTTTTTTAGCCACCAATATATAGCATAATATACCATCCACATGTTAAAATATGTCAACAAAAGTAATATATTTATTAGAATTCAAAAGAACCACAATGTTATCGGTTTTTCATCGACGTTTCAGATCCATAACAGGATCCATCTTTAGGACATAAAAGCCCGAGAGAAAAAATAAAAGAGAAGAACCCTAATAAATACTATAAAGAGCGGAGGGAACCCTAAGGTCAGCTAGGTGAAACCCTAGATTTAATAAAATTATTAATAAGTATTCTATTTTAGATTTTATAATAATTTAATAAAATGAAGGATGTTTTTAATTTAAAATTTTGTTCATTAATATATTAAGTGATAGCTTTAAGTAAAGTATTAAGAGAATTTATTTTCCATACAAATATTTACATGACTTGAATTCAAAATTTATGGTATTCCTAAGAGTATCCATTATTACTTAAACATCAATACGTGGTGAATATTCCCCAAAATTTGAGATACACAATCATGGATTTGGTGAAAATATTGAGAAAACTAATTTTATATTAATGTAAAAATTTTAAATTTATGTGAAAAGTATAAACTTATGCATAACCATATTCACAAATTAATCTAAAAAAAAATATTTTTAATATAAAAATAAAAAAATTATCCTAAATTTCTTAATTTTTTGAAAATTTAATCAAATTGATAAAATTCCGTTAAAACAAATTGATTAATATAGGAGGAAAGTACCAAAATTGGAAGAAAAACATGGCCTAGAAATTTAGACCTCAAAGAGAGACTATGATTTTAACACCACCCATTGCCACAAGGGAAGACAAACTTTTTGTTTCCACACTAGAGGACAAGAAGCTCTACCTAGGGAGCACTGAAACCACCAGCAGAGCCCCTACCCAAAAAAACACGAAACCAAAAGATTAAAATTTCACCCAACAAAGAGTAAAAGACATGTATTTTCCCACATTTCACGAGGGAAATCATCGATGTGCATTGAATTACCACAAATAAAACCTACCCAACCATAAGGATATGTGATATGAAACACTTCATGCCGTCCTTCCCAAGGTGCTAATAGTTGTTTATCAATGTTGATTGCATCTTGGTTATGATGCCAATTAATATCCATTGACCAAGAGATCTAGGGGATTTAATGAAGGCTAATGTCCCCATTGGGATTAAGGAAGATGCAATCTTATTCCAATGATTAACTTTTCCATTCTAATCCCTTTTAAAAGATTTTATCGAATTGAGATAAAATACATTTGATTCAATAAAGAATGGATTTTAACATATTTCCCTTTGAGTTGGAAAGGGAAATCATTGTTTTGATAATCAACATGAAATCCCTGAAAACCAATAAAGACTTCACACCACAATGACTAGGCCTTTACTAAATTATTTGAAACTTTCCCTAGGCATATTGAACAAGATCATTTCCTTGTAAGCTGACCCCATACGTGCTGCACCTTATAATAAATATGATATTAATAACAATTTTTTATAAAAATTATAAATAATATAGTAATAATTCATTAGATATTATTTTGTTAATAAATAAGCATAATAAATATTAATGTATAGTTTATAAATATCAAAATAACAAGCCATAAATTATAAGTGGATATTAGGATAATTATTAAGCAATAGTCCATAGATATTATAATAGCAGTAAATAAATTTGATAAATGTGATATTAGCAACATTTTCTTATATGCATTTAAAAAAATAAATAACAATAATAATAAAGTAATAGTTTATAAATATGATAATATTAAAGTTATAGTTAATAAATATGATATATATGATATTAATTACATCTTATATAAATTATAATATTATTAGTTCTGTCAAAGCCATAGCAATGAGTTTGTTATTGATTTGACATTAATTTATCTTGTATTTTAAATTTATGTGTGTACTGTAATGCTTAACTTAATAAAACAAATATATATTTTTTGATATAATAAAATTATTTGTTTTTCTCATTTTTTATTGGTTGATATATTCCAAGTCTTATTGCTACCTTCACGTATTTCAATATTTGAAATTAATTACATAATCAATAAACTTGGTTATAAGTACATAGTACCTTTTATATAAAAAATTAAAAAAAAAGGTAAAAATGCCATGTGTTCTCTCATTATTACTATCCATTAATTTCATTATTATTGCATTTCAATAAACTTGGTTATAAGTACATAGTAACTTTTATATAAAAATTAAGAGAAAAAAGTAAAAATGCCATGTGTTCTTTCATTATTACTATCCATTTATTTCATTATTATTGCATTTATGCTTTTCTCTTATCATTAATACAAAGTGTACTCCTACTAGATTAGTAGAAAATGATATACATATAATTATGTATGATGACATTGTAATTTCTTTTTAATGGTAATTTTGAATTTCTTTTTAAATAAAAATAAATTAGTAAAAATATAGTTAAAGATGAAAAACAAAATGATATAGACAACTTATATATATATATATATATATATATATATATATATATATATATATATATCTTTCCCTTTTAATAATGATTTTGATTTTTTCTTTAATAAAGACACATAATAATTATAACAAATTGACAATGGTTTTACAATTGTTGGGACACTCTAACTAGTTCAATGATCCCATCTAGGTACACTCAATTTCCAAATTTACTTGGCAGGGACTAAGCTACCATGTAACCCTTGTTAAGTATAAGATTCTTCATTTTTCAAACAAATTATAGTAACTAGTATATTATATATAAGACCATAACCCGCAATTGTTCACTAATTATAACATTAAAATATTTGAGCCAATCGTATAAGTTGACCATTATACTAATTTAAGATTTTATTTCAATTTAATTCATATAAATTCACACTATGGATCAAATTCCCTTCACAAAATTATTCATGATGATGGACCACAATAGTTTGTTTTGAAACATTGGATTAAAAAATAGATGTGATAATTCCAAAAATTTCCCCATAGAATGATAATGTTCACGTCAAAGTCTCTCAATATCCCCATCACAAAGTTTTCGAGAGTTAGTCTTTCAGATTCCATTATCTATTCCTTCTGGTGCAATTTGGTTTTGGTTGTAACCGCTGAAATTGCCAAGAAAAGAAAATTATTGTTTACCTAATAAAGTATCCAACACCTGATAAATAAATGACAGTGGAAAAGAGTCTTTTAAGGTTGCTTTATTCAACTCCTGTAAATCAACAAAAATCCTCCATTTTCCATTCTTTTTAGTACAACCACAAGTGGTTATACCCACATGCTGTCAGAAACTGGATATACAAAGTTGGCATTCAATAAATTTTGCATTTCTTCTTTTACAATGTCTTTTAAAGTGGGGTTCATGTGGCGTTGTGGCTGCCTAATAGGCCTAGCATTCTCCTGAGTGTAAATGTGATGTAGGAAAGTATCAAGATTATTGGACATGGTGTTATGGTGTTGGAATTGATGTCAAAGAGGGTCAATATGGTCATCATTATAAATGGCTAATATGTTGTTGTTATTGAGACAAACCCATGCATTATAAAAATATTTTGTGCAGTTGTTGTCTTCTCCCCAAGACTATAACTCTGTTAAATTCATGTGTGAGCTTGATTACATACATTCATATTAATGTCTATATATCTGTAACAAAGAACGAAAGCCCCGATTGTTTAGTCTGAGAATATTAATGGTTTGTGAAGGGTAAATTGGTGATCATATAAACCCAATTAAATATCTTTGTGTAATTTAGATAGAAAGGTAAGGAGGAGTAAAGGTTATAAAATTGATTAAATATAAATGTAACCTTGGTATAATTTTAATAAATACAAAAGTGAAAAGTTAAGTGGAAATGGAGTTGAAATAAAAGTGGAGTAAAAATAAAGTGAATTAAATATAAATATGACTTTAATAAATAACAAAAGTTGAAAAGTTAGGTGGAAGTGGAGTTTACATAAAAAATGAGTAAATATGAAAGTGTGTTCAAAAAAGAAGGTAAAAGTGAAGTGGAGTTAAAAAAAAAAGGTAAAAGTGAAGTGGAGTTAAAGAAAAAGGGTAAAAGTGAAAGAGCACATGGTTGTTGGGTATGTGTTATATTCTTTGCATGTGTGTGTGTGGGTGCATCAGATACGACAACAACGTCTGACGATCCGACCACTAGATTTTGCGTCTGGCGGTTTTTGCTATTTTTAGTGGATTTTGCTATTTTTAGCGGATTTGTAAATTAATCCCAAATTAAGGGATTAGGGGTTGGTATCTACGGAATACCTAAAAACATTGTATATATTGTATGGTGAATGGTGAAATTCAAGATAATGAATATAAGAAAGGTTTTCCTGGTTGAGGGTTTTCGGTATAAAATCTCTGTGTACTCTGTGTATGAGCCATTGATTAATTTCTGTATTGCTTCAGAATCTATATGCATTGCTTTACTTTGCAGGTTTAAAACTTACATGTGGTATCAGAGCTCGTTTTTGGCTTCAGAGGGACGCCTTTGTTGTTGAGGGTTTGGCTCGTTCTTGATAGATCAAGTTTATCTTGGGTCTGTGATAAACCTGGGTTTAGTGGGAGCTTTTGCAGTGGAGATTCAAGTATAGAAAGAGGAATGGAAAGCTCATATAGAATCGAGATATAGAAGTTCAACGGTAAAAACATTGAGCTATGGAAGCTCAAGATGGAGGACCTTCTTGTAGACAAAGAACAATGGATCGCTGTGGATCCTGGTACACAACCTACTGATACATCGTCTACTAGCACACAGGCTACTGGTACACAACCTACTAGTACACAAACTACTAGTACACCAGCTACTGGTATGTCAAAGAAAGATTGGGACAAGTTGGACAAAAGAGCAAGGAGTACTATTCGACTCTGCCTGGCAGATTCGGTGTTGTTGAATGTCGCAGGAGAATCTACAGCCAAGGAACTATGGGATAAGTTGGGGAATTTGTATCAATCAAAGTCCCTGGTAAACAAGTTGTTTCTTCGAAAGAAGCTGTATCATCTTAGGATGGAAGATGGAGATTCTATGACAGAACATCTAAAT
>ML819569.1:130901-158667 GCA_009831015.1 Picea engelmannii
TGTTGATGACATGTTGTTGGTAGGAAATAACATGGATGTTATCAAGGAGGTGAAATCGCAGCTATCCTCCAAATTTGACATGAAGGATCTCAGTGCTGCTAACTTCATTATGGGAATGGAGATTAAAAGAGATCGTGCAAACAAGAAACTCTGGTTGAATCAAAGAAAATATGTTGAGACGATATTGCAGAGGTTTAATATGTATGGAAGTAAGCCAATCAAGGTTCCTATTCCTATAGGTGTAAAGTTATCTACAGATCAGTGTCCCAAGACATAGGAAGAAGAAGAGGACATGTGCCATGTTCCATATGCTAGTGCAGTTGGCAGTTTGATGTATGCATTGGTTTGTACTAGACCGAACATTGCACATGCTGTGGGAGTTTTAAGCAGGTATATGTCAAAACCAGGGAAGGAGCATTGGACAACAGTAAAGAGGGTCTTTAGGTATCTTTGTGGCACCACCAGTTATGGATTGTGCTACCAAGGAAGACCGGGATTAGACAGAGTGGTGGACATACATGGATTTGTTGATGCAGACTGGGCTGGAGATCTGGGTCACAGAAGATCTACATGTGGGTATGTGTTTAACCTATTTGGAGGAGCAATCAGTTGGATGAGAAAAAGACAGGCTTTAGTGGCACTCTCAACTACAGAAGCTGAATACATGGTAGCCACTCATACAAGCAAGGAAGCAGTATGGTTACAAAGATTGTGTTCAGGTATTGGGTTGGTACAACAAGCAGTGAGATTTGACTGTGATAGTCAGAGTGCAATATTCCTGGCAAAGAACCCAACTTATCATTCGAAGACAAAGCATATTGATGTTCAATATCACTTTGTGAGAGACATGGTTGAGGAAAAGAAGGTGTTACTGGAAAAGGTTGACACTTTGAAGAATGTTGCAGATTCATTGACAAAGTCTCTAAGCATAGAAAAGTTCTCCTGGTGTATAGAAACAATGGGCATTGCTGCCCTGAATTGTTGACTATATAATCCCTTGGACCCTTGAATGCAAAGAAAACAACAAGTGGGAGAATGTTGGGTATGTGTTATATTCTTTGCATGTGTGTGTGTGTGGGCGTGTCAGATACGACAACTGTGTCTGATGATCCCTACCACTAGAGCTCTGTCGTGTGCATCGAGTGCTTTCCTTGGGGGCGGGGGGGAAAGTATCCCCCCCCCCCTGGTTACGTGCAACGTTCAATAACATAATTTTTTTTTTGGGGCGGTTTTTGCTATTTTTAGCGGATTTGTAAATTAATCCTGGATTAAGGGATTAGGGTTTTGGTATCTATGGAATACCTAAAAACATTGTATATATTGTATGGTGAATGGTGAAATTCGAGATAATGAATATATGAAAGGTTTTCCCGGTTGAGGGTTTTTGGTATAAAATCTCTGTGTACTCTGTGTATGAGCCATTGATTAATTTCTGTATTGCTTAAGAATCTATATGCATTTCTTTACCTCGCAGGTTTAAAACTTACAATGGTATGTGCAAATGATATTTGCAAACCATGGTGGTATTTACCCATGGTAAGGTAAAAAGTGAATTAAAAATGAAAATGGAAAAAATCAATTATTATTTAATAAAAGCGGTGACTTTTCAAGAAGAATATGAATTTTCATATAAAGCTTATGGAAAAGTATAAATAAAGAAGAGGGTTATGAGAAAAAACGAATATGCGGGTAAAAAAGTAATAGTTCATAAGCATATCATTTGAGGTGTGACAATAAAACATCATTCATGAGCAACGATAATATATTGGCAAAAGATTAGATTTGGCGTTCAAAAAAGTAGATTCAACAAAATAAGAAGTAAAGAACACATATCAAAGTTTGTGAAGACAAAAGCAACAGAGGTGAATCGATGATTTAATAAGAAGATCTAAACAAAAGAAGAATCCAAAGGAAGAAATTGAAGTTTAAAGATTAAAAATGTAGTGAGGGTGGGAGGGTGGAGCAAGGGAGGGTTAAAGTCCTTTATAGGTTGGGGCTTGAACAACAGGGAGTTGCAACTTCCTCAAGTTGGTGCTTGAAAAAAAAGGATTGTTGTCTCCTTGATTTGGTGCTCAAGACATGGGATTGATGTCTCCTTGAGTTGGGGCTCAAAACAGGGGATTGATGTCTCCTTGAGTTGGTGCTCAAAACAAGGATTGTTGTTTCCTTGAGTTGGTGCTCAAAATAGGGGATTGGTGTCTCCTACAAGTTGTATCTTGTAAATGAAAAGTAAACTTGATATAAATATATAAAATAAAATTTATGGTTTTTCATGTTAAAATTCTATGCATTGTTCTTCTTTGTTGATTATTTGTTGTGTTTAATAAGATTAATGATTACGTGGTGTTAAATATTGTGAAAAAAGAAGAAATACTAATTCAACCCCCCTCTCAGTATTAAAAAATATTCCAACAAGGATGAATTCCATGTATGTCCTTATAATCCCATGCAAATGCATCAGATTGTTCTTGCAATACATGGATTAGTTTTTCCCGTTGGTCTTGGTTGAGTTTAGGATTGATGTTTAAAAATTTCCCTAGACTTATCTCAAGAGGAATGCTATAATAATATGAACTTTCATTAATGGTCGATATAAGAAAGGATGACGATTTTTTTTATCACAATACTCTTGAAAATCTATACTAAAAACATGATCATACATAGAAATGATTCTGGGTATTTGATGCAATCTATAGTAGAGAGAAATTGATTAAGAAAAAAATATTCTGTTTGTTCTTTCAATCCCCTATATTGTTCAATGGTTAAGAGGGGTTGTGCAATTTCTTCATCTTCATAAGGATCCTCTACCCATATGGAATTTTCTAACACAATTTTTAATGGTGGATACATGATAAGTTTCTTCATAGATTCTCCATTAGCTATAGTCATTTCTTTGGATCTACAACCAATCAAAGCATCGATTGTAGCTAGCCAAGGTCTCTCGAGGATCAAGGGGTGGCCATCCATGGTAGTATTTGGTTGAATAACAAAGAAATACATGGGGTATTCCCATGAGTCCAAGGTCACAATGACATCATCTAAAACATCAACAAGCTTAATTCTAGATTTGTCAGCTAACTCTACCAATGTGGGTGTAGGTTGAAGACTATCCAATTGCAATATTTCCATAGTCATGACAGTCATAACATTTATTGCAGACCTAGGTCAATTAGAGTGTTTTATATAGAAACATTGTTGATATAAATAGTAACTATAGGGTTTCTTAAATCAACATACTTTTCCACTAGAATTTTCCAGACATTAATTCAATTAATTGGCCTACAACTTAAATTGTGAGGGGTATTTTCTTTTCCTTTCGGTATTTTTGATTCATAATTCCGTATTAGTTTTTTCATAAATAAGTACATATTTTATCTCTCGCAATAAGAGAATTTTCACACAAACATTTCTTAGTTCTGTTTCTAAATCAAATTCAGACTAAGCAACATGTTTTTCTAAGGCCGACCTCTAGGGGTAAGGAGGAATTTTAGGTGCATCAGGTTGCTTTGAATGTGAAATGGAAGATTTTTGTGTAGTGGGAACAATCGTATCTTCATGGGGGTTATCATTGTGTGTTTGACTAGGAGTTTCGTCCTCTTCAAGTTCTTCTTCAATGACAACTAGAGGGTCTTTATTTTTAAGGATACTTATGGATATTAGGTGTATATTTTGCAATGGTACTAGAGTGATAAAATAATTTGGAAAGGTTTGTAACTCAACATTGAACACATGATGAGTTATTCTGTTATCCGGGTTAGGAAACAACTGTGCAGGTAATTGCATTGGTCTAGGAGGGTTTTGATTTGTAGGTAACTGTAACTATTGTGGTAGTTGAGGAATTGTTGGTTGGGGTGGACTCATTTTTTCTTGCATTGTAGGGTATGGTGGTGGCATAGGTGAGTAATATTGTGGATACTGTGGACAAGCTGTATAGGGAATTGGAAACTGTTGTAGGGGTATATTCCCATAAGCATTCCATCACTAGCCTTGTTGCCAAGGATGATTTTGAGTTCGTTGTTGGGGCCATGTCTGCCAAGGAATCTGAGCATTCCATTTCTAAGGATGAGAATTATAAAATGTATAAAACTATTATGAGGGATCTTGTGACATACCTTATGCTCGTGGTTTCCAAGGCTTCTTTTGTGCAACACAAAAAGATGGCTCAATTTTCCCATTACCTCCTTTATAAATAGCTTGAAGTCCTAACAGTGAGGGGAATTTCTCTCTTTCATGGTTATATGTACAAATATCACAAAATTGTACACTATTTAATGGAAACTCTCTTAAAGGATGCCTCTTCCTACACTGAGAACAAAATGTAGTCAAGGATGTGTTCTCTTCTTCCTATTTCTTTTTAATTTTTAATGTATCTAAATGCGAGCTAATTGTGCCAAGGATATATGTTTTAATTTTTTCTAACAAATTTCTCGATTTAATCCTTGTTACTCCTCATGCAACATATTCAGTTTCCCTTGTAAAAGTATCCTTCATTCCCTTACTATATTTAGCTCTACTCCATGAATATCTCTTGCATAAGTCACAAATTTATACAAACCAAAACCCATAAGATTAATCACTTCTATATATTATTCTTGTGTTCATTTTAGAAAAATAGTTCTATTGTATCATCATTTAATGTATTCTATTTAGTCTTTTGGAGGTTGTACAAGAATTTCTCAACGTAGTCTTCAAGACTTTCCTCTTTCTGTTGCTGCATCTTAAAAATATCATTTCGTGAGCCTCTAGTTCTACAATAATATTGGTATTTATTAAGAAAAGTGTTTTTCACGTCTTCCCAAGATCTAATAATATATTCCCCAAGTCCCATAAACCATCTCAAAGAAGAATCATTTAATGTTTTAGGAAATAACTTTAATTTTTGAGCATCATCCACATAATTGTTACTTTGACACAAAAAGTCAAATTCAAATAGAAAAGCATCTAGGTCCTCCGTAATCATACCTCATAAATTTGGCAAGGATGACAAAGGAATGTTATTCATATTCACATTTGGTTCCAAGTGAAGGATGGGGAATCCAAAGGTTTCCTCTCTTTCGGTTTCTACATTCCTTTCTTCTTCATCTGCCATATTTCCCAACAAGATGAACTTAATTTGTTTTGGTTTTGTGCCCCAACTTAGTGGGAAGGTTGGCTCAACAATTGGATTTTTATGGACAATGAAATTATCCCTAACGTGTGCCTTTGGTATTCCTTCTACAACTATAGATTTGATCTTTTATACAACCACACTCTGTGATGATCTAGAGGGACTGGTAATGTGTTCTAGGATGAAATCCTAATTTGGTATTGGATCAACACTAGAAATTGGCTCACTAATCGGGCTATCTTCAACTCCTTTGTTTGGGGTTTCTCCTTATTCTTCCTGCACCTTCTCAACAATAGTTTCATATTGTGGTATAATCAACTATGAGGTCACTTTTGGTGCACAATATTCTCCTTCCTGAGAAGAACTACATGTATATATTTCATCTGGATTAGTAGGGGGGGTCCTAGTGTTACCAAACAAATTATCACCCATAATTTTACTTCTTGAATTAAGGAACCCACCTTTACTATCTCTAGGTCTAACCATTAATTAACCACATGACATAAAGGGTTTGGAAAGACTCACTAAAGTGAATGTGGCGGGCTAGAACCCTTTCAAAGATTCCAAAGTGAGGGCACCTTTGCATCTTACTATATTTCCTCTGCCAAATCTGAAAGGTGATAAGAAATCAAATGGAAACAACTAACAAAAAAAATATTCTTCTACCATTTACCTTTTAACAAGTCCCCAACAATGACACCAAAATTGTTAGGTTGTTAATTTGTTTCTTAATAAACCCTATTACATTTAATTGTCAATTTGGTTTAGACTTGTGAGATGTAGACACAATATATGAAGGTAAGTGAATAAAGTATAAGCTATCCTATCTATTCATATTGCAAAAGAGTCACTCTGCAATTTGATCAAACATAGAAGCATAATGAAACTAATTCAAGAAATAAATCCCATACAATCTCACTTATGTTCATAGGACTGATACTAAGCATGGAAAGAGTTCATTGGCTCTGCATATTATGTCTATATTACTTATGTATTCATAAATATGACTATGAAATGTTCTTGTCTTCAATACCAGTCAATGAATGTTTAAACCATTTGTGTGCAAAGGAATTGAAACACTACTAAGAAAATCATGCTAAAAAACCACTGGCTAGTTATTTCATCTAAATCTCCTTGAGAGGTTTATGATACAATCTTTCACATAACAACTTTAAGTGTTCTTTCTATTAGAGATAAGTATAGATTTAATAACCAAGGAATTCTAGTTACTTTGCTCAATCAAACAAATGTGTTATACCAATGAAATGTAAAGAGAAATAACATTGTTGTTACTTACTCACACCACACCATTAACCTATGCTCGATCTCTGCAATCTAAAATAGTTACTTCAACTAAGGGTTAACCATCGAATTATTGAGTTAAATTGACATAAGTAAAGAGTGGAATTAGCTAAGAAAAACTCTGAAGTAATGAATCATAAACTAAGATAATAAAGCTCTTCAGTCTAAGAATGAAGTTACAATCTTAAAACATAGTAATTACAGAAATGAAATGTACGCACAAATTACCTAGTTATGGCACATAATGGCTATGCGATACAGGTTGGTAGGTCCTCCCAACTGGACAACGAGCTAATTAAAAGACTATCTCGCATAGTTACATTGAACACATTGATGAAGAAAGTTTCTTTGGCATTAATCAGATGCAAATTGTATTATAGTAAGAATCTCAATATTGATACAATTCTTAAACTCTAAATCAACATGACAATAATCTCCCAGTTCTCTCTCCCACTAAAGTACGATCTTATAGATATATAGAGGCACATTCTTCCCACAATTACAACATGCTTAATGCATATATCACATCCCCGGTGTCTCATGAATAGGATGATGAATTTGGACATCCAAGAAGGTAGTTGTAACCATTAAATCACATGTTTTCTAATCAAAGAACTTAGAATGATCTTCATACTATTCGTATGACACAAAGTGCATACAAATAGTATCCTCCATATCATGAAGATGGATCTCGTTTCCAAAGAGCGGCTTTCGTTACCAACCTGCACACAAGGAAATTGAGATCCCTCTTCAAAACCCAGGTGACCGATCCACAACATGAATTTTAGAAGTATACCAACGAATGCCAGCAGGTACCAAAATGCACTGTCAGTACCAGAAATGAACTGTTGGACCAGAAGTGAACGCGGGTACCAGAAATGAGCTGAACAAAAAATCATTAGAAAACATGTTCTAGACATTCAATCTAATTCATCAAAAACATAGGAAATCAACAAGAACATACGATATTTACCTCTTATAGCTTGTCAATGGTGTTTGGCTTTAAGTATACATGAAAACATGACGAGAAGGGTAATAACATACTACACATGTGAGGTAAAGGTGGTAAAAAAGGGTAACTGATAAGTAGAAAATGTGTCAAAACCATGAGCTAACACTTTGTATCCTCCAATAAATTCTTCCATGATATTTGGTGATGATCCCATGCTTTGACAATAAATTCCAACTAGGGTTCACCTTCCATGTGATTATGCAATGGCATCTTCTAAGATTTTCTTGATGGTGGATTCCAATACTACTTGAGAAAGATTTGTATGGGTCAAAGGGCCTTCTATAGAGATTATGGTTATGCCTTAACCTTATGAGTTCTAGTGATGACAATTCCTTCATTAATATTCCAAGTTTTTTATTGATTTCCCCCTTCCATGTAGAATTCAATCACAATTCCATGTATCTTACCTCGAATGGCTTCTTAATTGACCATTAGATAACTCTAACCACTTTGTATTAATGTCCTATATACATGATTAATACTCATTTTTTAATTCTAAAATCTGCTTAATATAACTATCTAATTATATGAAATTAAACTCCACAAATTATATAATTATATAACCTTTTCATATTTTATTGATTGTTATTTCTTCATCACTCACATCTCATCTTTCCTTACAAAACAAATATAAATGTTTTTTAAATTTAAATTTTTCTATTTTAATGTTTTCATTAGTGATTAATGAAAACTTGTCATTCATATATATATTCTCAAAAACATTAGGTAATCAGTAGATTGATTGCACATTGATAACCTCTCATTTTTTTTTTCCCTTTTGAATTACATTCTTTTACATAACAAGTCTAAAATTGTATTATGCATATTGATTCTTCAATATACAAGGATACTTATATACTTATGTTTTTTTAGTTAATAATATATGTGGAAAATTTATACATTTATTTTTATTTTTTAAATTTTAAAAATGTAAAAATAATAATTTTAAGTATATTTAATCTAATTTATTTTTATTTGTTAAACATATTTTGTTGATTTTCAGAATAATAAACATTATCATATAAAAATTATATATATATATATATATATATATATATATATATATATAATATTAAATTGAAATATTTTTAAAAATAAACATCATCATTACAAAAATATTTTTTTATATATATTTTTATTATATTTAAAATTTAGTATTAAATTTAAATATTTTGAAAATATAACTATTTTATGTGAAATACTAATTATTATAACTTTATTCGTTTATATTAAATTTGATTTCCAAAATAAAAACAAAGTTAAAAAAATATTTTTAAAGGTTACTTTGATCTTTTGTCAAACATCATAGGTATAAATTAACGACAATATCACAGCCAGGAGTGTTGCCAATAGCACACAATTATATGTATAAAAGAACGAGGGTAAAAATTATTCAATTTGCCAAAAAAATTAAAGAGAAATTAAACTTATTCAATTTGCCCAAAAATTAAAGAGAAATTATAAATGTCTTGAAAAATCATAAACATATAATTATACCATTCGGATGAAATTTTTGTTTTATAATGATGTAAAGCTCTGATCCCCGAGCTAGCAAGCAGGCATGTCCGAAGGAGGAGGGGGAAGGGTTTCTAATGGTCCCTCTCCGTTTTGCACAAGGAATGCCATGGAGAGCCCCCATGTTGTGTGAATCTCCAGGTGGCAATGCACGAACCAGATACCTACAAAAGGAATTCGCACACATTTTGCAATCAAATTCGATAATTATAACAGGGATGGATACTGCAAGTAAAAAATGCAAGAGAAAAGAGGGAGGTAGTAGGAGCTAAGATCTTGGAGAAAGGCATGCCTGGGTCAAAAAAAGCAACCGTTTAACTACCTGGATTATCTGCTGTAAATCGGATGGCTGCCCATCCTCCCACAGGAACGCCTATGGTATTTCTATAGGGAGGATCAACGAGATTTAGCATTGCAGTGGAGGGATCGTAGTTGCCAATTCCAGAAGCCACCACATAGAAGCTGAAGCCATGCAAGTGAATAGGATGATTCTCTGCTCCAGCAGTGCCAGTGTCCTGTACTATCAACTGCACGTTGGAGCCATATTCAAGCACGTTCAATCTGGTACCAAGTAAGGATTGTGTGTCCTTTGGAACATTGTTGGGTGCACCGTTTACAAAGTCAAAAAGTCTCTGTGGAGTATCAGGGAAGTCTTCTGTAAAGTATCCGTCAAGGCCATAATAATAGGCCTGCAAAATCGAGAGATTAGGCCTCACAAAGGTGATGTTGTTCATCGAAGCTGCGAAGACTCCTCCATTAGGGGCCTGGCAATGGTCCTTAGGATTGGAAGATTTACATCTTTCGACATTAAGTCCAATGGTGAAAAACAAATCTCTATCAATTGTCTGTGGCACATTGACAGGATTTTCCTCGTCTGCTAAGCTCTTGAGACCATTCATGAACGATTGGACGAGCTCATTGTCATTGAATTTGGGAAGCACGGGCTTCTGTCGCAGAATGTTAGAACTTCCTTGGTACTGTAAGAGAGCAAGTGCTGGAGATGTCTGAAAATGTATATTACGAGCCGACATGTAAGGCCCCATGCCCATGTAATAACTTCCTATTTGCTGGTCTGCAGTTACCAATACATTGGTCGTCTGGCCTGGTGTGATCATCAAGTGGTCGGTAACGAAGGGCTTAGTATACTCTCCATCCACTTCAACTACTGTCATCTTGTGATTTGATATGGTGAAAAAGTGTTCCATATTAAGGGCTACATTGATGATTCTCAGAAGATATGTCTTTCCAAGAATTGCAATTATGGTGTACATATCTGCAGAAAAACATAAATCAGGTATACATATCGGCAGCAAAAAATAGATCAGTTATATAGACATACAGTTATAGATCAGTCGAACGGTGGCCTGATGCAAATAGCTGAGCTTCAAATCTTGGTGTGCCTGATGCAAATCCCTGAGCTTCAAATCTAGAAAAAGATCTACACTGGTATAGATCCATCTCGAACAAGATCTACACTAACATAGATTCATCTTGAACAGGATCTATGTAGTGTTCAAAGGTAGAAAAAACTGAAGATGTAAACTTTTTGGCCTCTAGAACGTTGCAACAGATTATCATAATGCCTTAACACACATGGGACAAGTCAAATTGTTTTAAGTGAAGACTTACTCTAATCAAATAATTAATTGRATATTTAAAACACTAGTATAGATCCATATAGAACAAGATCTAATCAAATAATTAATTGAATATTTAAAACACTAGTATACATCCATATAGAACAAGATCTACACTAATATAGATTCATCTTGAACAGGATCTATGTAGTGTCCAGAGGCATAAAAAAACTGAAGATGTAAACGTCTTTGTATATAGAATGTTGCAGATCTACACAAACATGGATTCATCTTGATCAGGATCTATGTAGTGTCCAGAGGTTTAAAAGACTGGAGATGTAAACTTCTTTGCATATAGAATGTTGCAACAGATTACTTATCTATGTAGTGTCCAGAGGTATAAAAAACTGAAGATATAAACTTCTTTGCATATAGAATGTTGCAACAGATTACTTACCGTGTTCTGAGCAGTTGTAAAGAGGACCTGGATGACCGTTTATAACATAAGCATCTGCAGAGGGAGGGCCTCCACCACTTTGCACAACCTTTCTTTCCAGTTCTTGAGTATCCATCAACCAATACTCTCCTGTAACCAATTCTCATCTATGAAATAAATTTCTTCATACTCCAATCTTTATAGAACTCCATCTAAATTGTATTCAACTTCCTACCGAGAATAAATACAAACGAATATACAAACTTATAAACTGATGGATTTATGGAAATTTGGGGTGAAGGGAATAAATACCAAGGACAATAACATGTTCCTCATAAGGGAATAGAAATGGATAAGGAACGCCAGTCTTCGGATAGATCACAATAGGTCCATGAACTGTTGCCCTTAGCCATGAGATGTGGGCGTGCCAGAGCATTGTTCCCTTCTGCTGCACTAGCGTGAATTCGTATGTAAATGTTTGCCCTGCTTGAATTGGGCATTGAGTGATGTATGCAGGCCCATCAGACCAACATGTGAGTCGCTGCCTAACTCCATGCCTAATTGAATACATTTGACCAATCCAATCAGTTCACCATGATTTAAATTTCTCACTGCTAATCCAGATTCATACCTATTTCTATCATAGTAAGGGAACATTACTATAAGTTCAGATCAAATCTGCAGCCAAGGCAAAGATAGCTACCAATGAATAGTGGTATTATAGGGAGTTTCATTAGTGACTTTGACAATGATTCTATCATCTTCCTGTGCATAGATAATGGGGCCTGGGTACATCTCATTAATTGTGACTATAGCCAAAGGTTTACATAATTTTGTAACAGTCTTTGTTTTTACCTGCCACAGTCCAAACAAATGCCATGTTATATAAACTGTGAGTACCAGAATCTAATTTCTACAAGCGCATTCAATTAAAAAATCGGGCAGAGTCAGGATGTTCATTCAGGGCAGACTGATTAATTCCCATTTACAACATATAGATAAACTGTTTCCAATACCTCTAGAACACCAAATTTTCAGAGATAAGGGCAACCGACACATATGCTATAGATGCAATAAAAGTATGTGATCAGCTCAATGCATCACGCAATAGTGAAAAATATCAGTTGGCAACTGAGACTAGACATAACAAAGCTTTTATTCAACTGATTCTTTCACCTTGAAGTCATAAAATCTTGTTGTTCCTCCCACAGGCCAGAAAGCAGAAACATCTGATAAGAAGATGGCAATGCAGATGAACATCAGCAGATCAAGCCAAAGGAAACGATGCAGACCCATTTGACGAATTGTCTTTTTCTTTTTTGGCAATCTTACATATCTCGCCTTTTCTTCGTCCAAGTAAGAAAACACGGTGAGCAGAAGAAAGGCCTTGCTGTGATCTCGGCAGAGGAAAAAATGGCATTGCTTAGTGATACCATGGAAGAGACTAGAGCACCTATATATGCATCAGAATCCATCACAAATAAAAAGTTCAAACAAGTTGGGGACTAGATTTCCTCTTGCTGTTACTGTAGACCGATATCTAAGAAAAACTATTAAGAGGGCACAATTTCAGCTCATAAGGATTCCTACAGTTTGATATTATCTGTCATGAAGGAAATTTGAATGGCATGTTTCAAACGGAAAGTAATTGACTAGCAAACAACAAAATGGGAAATGCTTCAAATGCAAATTATTTGACTGGCAAACTACATATTCTGTTTGTATCAAACAATATGAAGTACCCAAAACAGGAATTGAAAAGAGAAGTAAGGAATGACAGCTAAAATTTGTGTGATATTTGCAAACATCAAACAATATGGTGAATATCAAGCATTTTAAACTAAAATCAGAATCAAAAGCCTTTATCACAAAAATTCGAGGCTACTGAAGCTAATTGGACATTGCACAACTGGGACACCATGTTTATTGTTCAACCTGAAATGAATGGCCGTCTCTGTCCACCCACAAGCCTGTGTCGAGATCACTCCATATATATGCCATGTTTTCATACTACATCATCCCTGCCATAACCATAAAAAATATGTTAATGTGAAAACTTCCCTGTGACAATCACGTTATGCTTAGTCGTCGTTATCTCTTCATTGTCAGATTGAAATATTCCCTCCATGTTTTCTGAATTATATCAGTTGGTTTCCAGTATTTAACTTATCCAAATTGGTGAAATTTTGATATCATATTGCTATACGAAGAATCTTCTGGCCCATATTCCAAGAATTTTGTTTGTAACTAAAAAGCCCTATAATTACAGGAGAACTATCTAGCTGTGTCAACATAGATGGCTTCTTCGTGCAACAGTGTCAATTTGTTTGAAAAAAAAACATGAAAATAAGTCTTCCCATATATATTAAAATTAAACTATTCCAAAGAAAACCAAGATATGATTTATTACCGTATGAAGAATGTTCTAACCCGTATTCCAAAAAAATGTTTATAACTAGAGAACCCCATAATTACCTGAGAATAATCGAGTTGTCCAAAAACATATATGGCATCTTCAAGCAATTGCAATATAAGTAGATTTCTTTTATTAAATTCGGATGATTCTTGATCTATTAAAATTAAGATGTTATTTAAAAGTTTTGTTTTTTGTGGGGGGATTTTTGATATATTAAAATTAAGATGTTATTTAAAAGTTTTATTTTTGACATTTTTAATTGAAATTTAAGTGGTGAAATCACAATTTTTTGTTATTTAAATTATATTTTTTAATATATAAATAAATTGAATTTCATTAAAAACCCTTGAAACATTTAGATTATACAAATTCAATGCAGTTTCAATATTTTTTCACAGAATTTTGAGTAAAAAATTAATTAATCAGAAAATATAAAAAAAAACAAAAAACTAAAAAAAAAAACTTTTAAACTGAGGCTTTTAAAGGTTATAGTCTAAACTTTCTAAGTTTTGGCTATTTTCAAGGTATACTCTTCATTTAATTTTTCTAGAAATCTGGAGAAAAATTGTTAGATCTGTAGATTTGAGTGGTTAAATATATATAATATCAATATCTCTGGGTTTTTTCAAAAGACTAAACTCATTTATATATTGAAAAATACAATTTAAACAACATAAAATTAAAATTTCATCAAAATTTATATCGCCAAATTTCAATAGAAAATATCAAAACCTAAAAAATTTAAACAACTCCATTTGACTTATTACACTCAAAAGTTTTAAACAGTCTCATATTAATTGTGGAAGTAAACAGTCTCATATTAATTGTGGAAGTGTGATATGCAAAATATGTGTGTTATCCAATATATTTTAAAAATACTATCGTATTAGTTGTGGGATTTCTTATATGCACAATCTTTTACATACTTTCATTTTAATGCAAGGTTCATTTTAAATCGTGTTTCATTTTAACAGAATTTTTACTTATTAATATGACGAGGAAAGTCTATTAGCTAGTATCTCGTATAACATTTGATTACTCCGATGTTCTTCTCCATCATTTTATTATATTAACACAACTTTCACTCACATCTATTAACACTGAGAGAAAAGTCCATTCGTTGGATATTTTATAACATTTTGTTACTTTTGAGTTTTACCAAGGATTTATTATATTAACATAATTTATATTTACTAATATAAATTATTTACTAATATAATGAGAATGCTTTTAAAAAAAAAATGTTTATATTAGTAAATATAAATAGTTTTTTTAAAAAAAAACCCACTTCTAGAACATCACTTTAAGTTTTTCATCATTTTAAGTTTTTTTTTTAACAGCTTCAAAAATACTAAGAGAAGTAAGTTTTGTTCATATTACATTTTATTTGAGACGACTGTAAACTTTTAGGTACAAATTCAAAAGTAACTATTATCTGTTTTTATTTGCCAAGTTCAAAAAACAACAAATACCAGTTTCTTCATCCTTGTATATATAACTGATAGAGAATTTTTCAAAATTCTCTCTTTGTATTTCTATACTCACT
Organism: Picea engelmannii; assembly: GCA_009831015.1. Lineage (NCBI taxonomy): Eukaryota > Viridiplantae > Streptophyta > Pinopsida > Pinales > Pinaceae > Picea > Picea engelmannii. Next base: position 145,813 of record ML819569.1, read on the forward strand.
ACATAATATATTCCATCCTCATCCAATAACAATGCTTCTCAATGTTTCTTTTGAGAGCTCATGAGCTTCCTTGTTATATTCTCTATAAATGTGTTGGGCTTTTAGTTGTTGGAACTTCCCGCTCAACACTCAATTTTTTTTCATCCAAGGCTGTAGAGAAACAACCTTTAGATTGTTTTCATTACAAAACCAGTCAATAATGATCTTTGATTCACCTACCAGTTGTAACCTTGTTACTTTTTTATAACATGCAAAAAATAAGATACACCACAAGGCTAGGAGTTCACCCCTGGTGTTAGTTCCTCTCCCACAATTCATCTTGAGTCTGAATGTACCCAAAACTGGACACTTTAAAAGAGCTCCAGCCCCACTTTTAGCACCCTTGTCTTGTGATGCACCATCAAAGAACCCCACTGCCAGATCCGAGTCAATTATAGGAGGTCTATCAATCCTACTAAACTGAATAGGTTGTGATTTTTTTTATTTCTCCCAAGTCATGTAGTATATTTTTGCATACCTTGACCATAGTAGGGGGATGTTCTTAAAAAATAACCAGGTTCCTATGCTTCCAAATCTCCCAACATATATAGCCAGGGATTTCTTTACAGTTTTCCAACTTCCTTATCCAGTTTTGAAAGCATTCAACAATCTGTCCTCCTTCCCAAGTACTAATTTGTTTTAATTCCTTTAAAATTGTAAACCAAATGTCTTTGGTAAAACTGTACTCTAAAAAAATATGATACATTGTTTCCTCATTGTTCCCACATAGAGCGCATCTACTAGGCCCAATTATTAGAGAGAGCATATTCTATCACATTCTCCTTACCCTTCTTATAAATTATCTCATAGTCGTATCCCAACATTTTGGTCACCCATTTCTATTTCTTGGGGGAAGAAATCCTTCCAAGAAGTATTTTAGTCTGTGATGATTGGTTTTAGTTTGGAAACATTTCTTGAGTAGGTATGGATGCCAAATATCCATAGCATGTAACATACTCATCATCCCCTTTTCATAAGTTAATTTTCCCAAGTGCATCTAATAGAGTAATTTTTTGGTAAAAGCCAACGATTGTCCCTGTTGCATAAGTACTAGTTTGATGCCTCTACCTAAGGTGTCACATTCCAAGACAAAGGATTTAATGAAGTTGGGAAAAGTGAGTACCAGGGTTGTACACACATAACATTATTCAAGTCATAGAAGGCCTATTTTGTGGCATCATTACAATTGAAAGCATTTATTTTAGCAAGGTTGTGAGGGAAGATGCAATATTACTATAGTTTCTTATGAAATTTCTATAATAACTAGAGACCAATAAAACCTCTTACAATTTTAAGAGTTTTGGGGCAAGGCCAATCCTTCATCACTTCAATCTTCTTTGGATCCACATGCACACCATCATGACTAATAATATGGCCCGAATATTCCACTTTAGAGACACCAACAAAACATTTGGATTGCTTAATAAAGAGTTTATGATTAACAAGTAGTTGTAAGATTTGATACACATGGATGACATGGGCTTGCCAACTCTTACTATAGATCAAGATGTCATAAAAAAAATACAAAGAAAAAACAATGTATAAAGTGATTAAGTATTTTGTTCATGAGACTCTGGAAGGTAGAAGGGGCATTGAAAAGGCCAAAGGGCATCACCAAGAACTCGTAATGGCCTTCATAAGTGTGAAAATATGTTTTAGGAATATCCACATATTTCATGTGAATTTAGTTATAGCCTGAGTGGGGATTGAGTTTGGTGAAGAATTGAGCACCCTTGAGTGCATCCAAAAGGTCATAAATGAATTGAATGGGAAATTTATCCTTGACTTTCAGATTGTTCAAAGCTTGGAATTCAGGTGATCCAAATGGATGTCGATGGCCTCTCACCTATTCCAACTGGCTCATTTTAGCATTTTTCTAGTTTGGTAGTTTTTTCCTAGTTTTTGGGTCCCTGACTTCTGGGGTCATTTTGAGGCCATAAACAATGTTTTTAGGGCTTGCCACCATTATATTGTAGATAGAGTCAGAGTCTAATGGAAACCTATGTATTCCTTGGATAGACCTTTCCAACGGGATATCGTGCACCTAAAACGAAGGTCATATGAAAAAGTTATGACCCCGAGAAGTTGATGTACTAACTTACCCCAACATGGCCCAGATGACTTTTGGTGCTTCATCTCCTAGGGTTAGGTTTTTGGATGTCTAGGGTTTTGACATTTCTATTTATTGTAAAAAAGGCTTGGAGAGCCTCATTGTAACTATCTTCTTGTGAATGCGTGCATCTATTACATCTCTTCTCAGAGATAAGCCACCACCATTCTAGCAAGCTTGTTTTCCACTGCATTTTACAATTTCAACACATTTTCTTATTGAATAGAAACCAATTTTATTGTATATCTGTTATTGTACCTCTGTTATTATTTTGTTTTTGTGTTAAGAATAATAATAATCTGTATTCATTTCATTCTGCTCATAAAATCTGGATCAATGGTATGAGAGTGGTCTACTTGTCATTCTTAATGCATGTCCTCGACGAGATCAGGGTACAAAGAATTGGGTCTCAATCTTGTTTCTCTTGAGGAAACAATCTCGCGCATGCCCAAGTGACCTCTTATGGTGGGATAAAATAAAGACGAAGAGACAAGAGATCCTTTCAAAATGTTGCTCGAGGAAGCCCTCATGCAACAGATGAATGAAATAATGATAGTTTTGTGCAAATCCTTCGACGACTACCAATAGAAGATGCATATTCCTCGAATGGAGGTGCCTCCCTCTTCAAGGTACAAATCAACTTTGATATTCCCATATTTCAAGGTTACATAGATGTAGATAATGTAGAAAAATGGTTGAATCTGCTAGAAGGGTATTTTTATGTCCACAACTTTTCGAACAAAGAAAAGATTACATTTGTGCTCCTCAAAGTCATTTCCCATGTCAAAGATTGGTGGGATACTTTCTGTGAGAAAAAGAAAACAGAGGAACCCTCATTATTTACAGTCGCGACCACCTAGGAGTATTTCATGGATGCTATCAAGGAACAATACTACCCTGTCAGAAGTTATGACTACCTGTATACAAAATGGACCACACTGCAGCATGAAAGAGACCAAGCAGTCCCAGAGTTCACAAATGTCTTCCATACCTTTCACACCAAGTTGAGTATCAAATATTCTGAGCGACATATGGTGCTCAAGTATTGTGGTGGTATGCATAGATACATCCAAGCTTAAATGGATTTTTTAGACATGTCGTCCTTGGGTGCGACCTATCAATATGCTGTCAAAATCGAGCAAAAGATTAAACAAAAGACATGGAAGTTTGGGCCTGGGAACCCCTCACAATAGAACCAAGTAAAGGAAATCCATTAACTGCAGAACAAAGGATAGAGAAAATATGGACAACCTCAAGAAAAATAGTCTAGGACGCAAGAAAAGAAGGACACCAGAAAGAAAAAGAAAGATACCAGGAAGTGGTGCGACTTCCATAAGAGCCCCTGGCATAACACTGTTGATTTTTGCTCCAAGAAATCGTTGGTGGCTGAGGTGAAAGCCTCTAAATTAGATGTGGGTTCCAAATTTGAGTCAGAACCAAAAAGGGAGAGACAGATCATTGATGCGGAACCCAGTGCCACCATTGCTACCACCAAGGTCTATCCCGGTGAACTGGACGAGCCAAAAGAAGGCGAGAACCTCTTTCATTCACAGATGTTGGTAAAAGGAACCCTGCTGCACTTTATCATTGATAGCAATAGCCATAAGAACCTCATCTCAGAAGAGATCGTCAAGCAGCTAGACCTATCGACAACGTCGCACCTACAACCCTACACCATTGGATGGGTCCACCAAGGAAACGATCTCTGTGTCAGCTAATAGTGTCACATGTCGTACATAATCAAGCCTTCAAAGATGAGGTATTGTGTGATGTTGCTCTTATAAAATTTTGTAATTTTGTTTTGGGAAAAACTTATTTATGGAAACATCATGTTGTATATGAGTTTAGGCCTCACAGTGTTAGTATTACTTTGAATAGGAAATTATACAAGATACTCGAGGAAGTGCCGCCTAATGCTGTTTCCTTGATCTCTTCCAAGCAATGCAGGAAGGTCATCTCTCAGACCAGGAAGCTTGTCTTCTTTTTGATTCTCTCCCAGAGTGAGTGAAATATTGTAGCCACATCCAGGGCCTCCACAGACGGCCTCTCCACACAACAAAAGCAAGTGGACAAGGTTGTGGCCGAATAAAAATATATATTCTCCTCACCTATCGGGGTGCCTCTACACTGTCAAGTCAAGCATCCCATCAATCTGACCCCCGACACACTGCTACCCAATGGGACAATCTACCATTGCTCTCTGTTAGAGAGTGAGGATATCAAGCGACAAATCCAAGAAATTCTCCACAAGGGGCAAATCCATCCTAGCTCATCGCCTTGTGGGAGCCCAATCGTGCTGGTGCAGAAGAAAGACAAGACATGGCAACTCCACATTGATTACCAGGCCCTAAATAAAATGACATTCAAGAACCGATACATGATTCCTAGAATCAGCAATCTCCTTGATCAACCAAATGGGACCAAATACTTTAGTAAGATTGATCTGAAGTTTGGCTACCACCAGGTCCCCATAAAATAGACAGATGTATGGAATATTGCCTTCAAGTCAAAATAAAGTCTTTTTGAATGGTTGGTCATGCCATTTGGTTTGAAAAATACTCTATCAAATTTCATGAGGATGATGGATGATATCCTGTGACCTTTCACCAATAATTTTGTAGTGGTGTATTTGGATGACATCCTCATCTACAACAATACTTGGGTGGAACACTTGCAACATATTCAACAGGTTATGCACACCCTGCGACAACACAAGCTACATGCCAACTTGGAAAAATTCTCCTTCGACATGGACAGGGTCCAGTACCTAGGATACATCATGGATCAACATGGTGTGCATGTGGATCCAACCAAGATCCAGGTCATCCATCACTGACCAACCCAAACCACACTCATTGAGCTTCAAAGCTTCTTAGGCCTTGCCAATTTCTATCCCAGGTTCATGTTGGGATTCTCCCATATTGTATGGGCCCTCATCCAAGTAACCATGGGTGGTGGTAAGGAAACAATGGTGTGGGGCCTGTCCCAACAACAAGCGTTTGATGATTTAAATAATCTCTTGTGCTCATCCATAGTACTTTCATTACTGGACCTGCAATATCCCTTTGAGATCGAGACAGATGCTTCAAACTATGTTGTGGGTGCAATTCGCACTTAGCATGGCCACCCCATGGCCTATCATAGTTCGACACTATCAAATGTTTTCCGTAAGTACCCTACTTAAGACAATGAAATGTACTCCATTGTGAAAGCCTGCTGCCAATGGAGACATTACATTCTTGGGAAGGAGACACTCATCCACATGGATAATAAGCTACTGTAGTTCATGCAGAAACAAGGTAAATTGTAGAATGAACACCATCATAAGTGGTCCACATTATTGCAACAATTCCACCTCAACATCAAGTATAAAACATGTAGTACCAACCGAGTCATTGATTGCCTCAGCTGACCTCTAGTAGAGGCACTCACTATGGTGCTAGACTCTTACGGCCACAAGACCTCCGGATGACCCAAAATCTATGAGACAAACCCTGACTTTTCCACCAGATACCAAATGTTGGGTGCAAACTCATTTGTCATTAATTTCCATTTTCAAGACGATATATTGTGCCGACTGGGCCATCTCCTCGTTCCATCAAGTGAGTGATCGAATTTGATTTGGGAATCCCACTACAATTTAGTGGAAAGACACTTCAACATTGAAACGATAGTGGTAGTGCTGCAAAAACATTTCTACTATCTGAAAATTTGACAGGATGTCAGTAAGTATATCAAGTCCTACACTCCCCGTGTTATTGCCAAACCAACCACTAGGAAACAGGTCCTATACACCCCCATGCCTACTCCTGACAGGCCATGGGAATCCATCTCAATGGACTACATGTCGAACCTTCCTTCCACCAAGAGGGGAAATGACTGTGTCTTTGTGGTTTTTGATTGCTTTTCCAAGATGTCGATTCTGGCTGCTTGCAAGAAGAGCATCACAACAGAGGCCACTGCCAAGATCTTCTTTGAACGAGTCTAGGTACATTTTGGAATCCCACAAACCATTGTCTCAGATTAGTACAGTTGGTTCCTCATCACATTCTAGTCGAGCCACTGGTCACTTCTTGACACCAAGCTCACCAAATCCACTGCCTTCCACCCCCAAATAGATGGCCAAACTGAGATCGACAATCGGATGATTGTGCATATCTTGCACATATACAATTACAAGCACCCCCATACATGGGATGAGAGTATTCCCTATGTTCAACATAGTTACAACAAATCCCTACATATCTCAACCAACCACAACCCCTTTAAGGTCGGGTTGGGATTCCAACCATTGGGTCCCATGGATGTTGCACTACCTCTTGTGGCCACCCCGACCAATTCATCACCTACTCTAACTAAAGCTAACAAATCCTCCCAGTTCATTGAGCGGATCCAACACATATTCCAAAAGTTTCAGGATATTTTACAGAAGTCGAATGCCAAGTACAATCAATACCATGATCAACATCGGGTACAACATACGTTTCAGGTGGGAGACAAAGTGTGGTTACACTTGCAGAAAGAATGCCTTACATGACCCCATCAGAAGCTTTTCCCACTCCATTACAGACCTTACACCATCACCAAGGCTATGGGTGAAAATTATTTTGAGCTTAACATTCTCCCTTTCCTTGGTCTTCACCCAGTGTTCAATGTGGATCTCCTTCGACCATACTTCCCAACATTATTGGACACCTCAGAGATAGAAAAAAAATTGACACCAACACAGCTCAACCCTGAATTCATGCAACATGAATCCAATGATCATATTTTGGACACATAGGTCAAGGGCACTCACCATCAAAGGATCTAGCTTTATCGAGTTGTCAAAGCAGGGCAACTCTTGCACCAAGACAAGTGGCTCACCCAGGGACAAATTCAACAGAAATTCCCTCATCTGATGGGGTACTAAACAAAATGGATACCATTGTTTCCTAAGGGGGGAGGATTGATCTAGACGGATTTCATTAGCCTCCCACCTATTCCAACTATCTCATTTTGGCAGTTTTCCAGTTGGGCAGTTTTTACTAGTTTTCGGGTCCCTGACTTCTGGGGCTGTTTTGAGGCCCTAAACAATGTTTTTAGGGATCACCACAATTAGATAGTTAATAAAGTCAGATTTTGACAACAACATGTGTATTCCTCGGATAGAACTTTCCAACGGGATATTGTGTGCCTAAAACAAATGCCGTATGCAAAAGTTACGACCCCGGGAAGTTGATGTACTAACTTAACCCAGCGAGGCCCACATGACTTTTGGCGCTTCATCTCCTAGGGTTATGTTTTTGGATGTATATGGTTTTGGAATTCATGTTTATTGTAAAAACGACTTAGAGAACCTCATTGTAACCATATTCTTGCGAATGAGTGAAACGGTCACATCTCTTCTCAGAGATAAGCCGCCACCATTCTAGTAAGCTTGTTTTCCACAACATTTTACAGTTTCAACACATTTTCTTATTGAATATAAACTAGTTTTATTGTATCTCTGTTATTGTACCTCTATTATTCTTGTGTTTTTGTGTTAAGAATAATAACAATCTGTATTCATTTCGTTTTTCTCATAAAATTTGGATCATCAAGACACATGCACTAAGTGCCTTCTTTATTTAGGGCCATCATGACCATTGACTAACAACTCCTAAACTATCTTTTCTATTTTATTTTTTTGGGAAAATGGATGGGGAAACACGCATAAATTAGGTGGGAGGATACCTTGTATGAAGGGAATAGAATGGTCATGCTTGTTGATGAATGTATCTATGTGAGACATTCTCCAGCTTACAAACATGTGAGGTGTGGATCATTGCAGCTATGTGAGTCTTTCTCTCAACTTAAAAACCTAAGAGAAAGCCCCTAAGAAGGGTACATGGTTCCTGCTTGAGATAGAGCTAGGAACTTAGAGATGACCTCCTCCATTTAGAGAGTGATAAGAACTCTAGATGATTATCCAGTGGGAAAGGGCGTGATCTGTTGAGTTAGACGTGCCTGTGGCTGAGCACAAGGTGAACGTGTGAAATCCTAAAGTGTTGGGTGCATCGTCATGTGAACATAAATGAAGATGATGTATTAGCCTCTTCTAAGCAGCAGAGTTGATAAGAATACTCCAGATGATTCTCCTGTGTGAGACAGTGAGAAAGAAGATCTGTAGAGAGGACGTTCCTATGGATGAGCACAGGTGAATGTGTGAAGATCTGGTTCTTCTGTGTAATGCAATGAACCCAAGATATGACATCCCTATGGATGTGCCCCTAGTGGATGAGCACTAGTGGGTGTATCATATCCTTTGCTATATATTATTCAAGAGTCAGACCTGCCTGTAACCCTAATTGTTATGTAAAGGGTACAGGTCGGCCCCATCTTAATATGAGTAATAATACATGTAAAAGATAATTAATATGGATAATAATAATAATAATAATAATAATAATAATAATAATATGACTTAGAAGAGGTTGGCCATGTTGATCCAATAGACACTTCAGTTGATAGGTCAAGTCTAATATAAGTAAAGGATAATTCCCCATTGTGGAATCATATCGTTCTTGTGAGTTTGGAAATTTCAGCAAGTACACTTCTTTGGGAAAAGGTGTGCACCTCTCTTGGGCACTAGATTTCTAGGGTTTGAGGACCCTGTTGTGTGCTAGGTATTTCTTGGTGGTGAAGGTCTTTCTCTTGAATAATATAGCAAAGGATTTGGTTGGGTTTTCTTCCCTTGTTGAGAAGGGTTTCCTAGGATACATTATGTGTTCTTGTGCATGGTGCTTCTTCTTGTGATCTTGGTTGCTGAAACATTTATGGTTATGGTTAAATTATAAAATGGAATAAACTTCATGCTTAATATAGGTCTTGAAGAATCCATTGCACAAGCTACAAGATTTTACCAGTCATCCCTCCTCTTCTGTAGAATCATATGACCTTCCTAGGGTTTCCAAAACATTTCGTACGACCTCCTTTTTAGTGGTGATTTATCCCTTAATACTTGGACACTGAGGAAAATTTTGGCATATAAGATTATGGCCTCTTCCAGCGCATGTCCATAAACTCCCAAAACAAAATTTCAAGAAATTTTGATTTTTGGACCTAGGGATTCTAGGGTGCTGAAAATTCCTACAGAATATTAATTCTTGTTTTCTGAAGAAACATTTTCTTGAATAAACAAGCATCTCTGCGATACTACCAAATTGATTGTTGGCAGTCATAAGTCCAAAATAATCCAAGGTTGCTAATTCAACCTAATCATTAGGTTTTCAAAATCCAGTTGACAAGTATTCGAAGAAAAAAATCAAATGGAGAACATAACTTTAGTAGAAGATAGGCTTGATGGAGCAAGCAACTTCAACCCCTATAAATCAAAGATTCTAGTCACCCTTAAAGAAGAAGACCTCTTGGATGTAACAACCAAAAATCTACTAGACACAACTACAAATATAGAGAAGAAGATAAGAAAAGAAGAAGATGTCAAAGCATGAAAAATAATCATCTACTCAGTAAGAGATCACCTCTTGCCCCGTATTGCCAATCAGAAGACAACCTATGATATGTATAAAAATTTAAAAGGAATGTTTGAAAGTGACAACACTCTCAGAGCTCTTATCTTAAAGAGACAACTTCAAAGTACCAAGATGATGAAGGATGACACAATTGTACTCTTCTTTATGAAGTTATCAGATATTAAAAAACAACTAGAGACCATTATGGAAATCATGTCTGATAAAGAACTTGTCTTAGCCACTCTCCAAAATCTTCCAAAATCATGGGAGCCTTTCATTTAGAGCATCATTCAAAGAGAAGCTCTACCAACCTTTGAGAATTTATGGACATATTGCACTCAATAAGAACTTAGACTTAGAAATAGAGGATTGGAAGATTCCTCAGAAGAAAATCATGCTCTTGCACTTCATACAAAGAAGGGAGGAAAATTCAAAAGAAATTGCACGCAAACATTTAAAGGTGAAAAGTATTCATCCAATCCAGGTTATCAAAGAAGAGATGTTTCAGAAATTTAGTGCTTCAGATGTGACAAGTATGGACACATTGCAAGAAACTGTCCAACCTCGAAGAAGGGAAGACAATATGCTTCCACCACTGACATTGATCCAGATCCATCTCAAAAGAGTGAAGAGAAGAGAGAAGATAAGTAATTCCTCTAAAAGGACATGACTACAACTAGGTAAATCAATTGATCTCTAATTTTATAGTTTATTGCATTTTTCAAATAAATGAAGGACAGTATTCCTAGTACGAGAGCTCTCAAATATTTGGACCATTATCGTTGGTATGGGAGTCCAAACCATATTTAATTTGTTCATCGTACAAGAAAAAGAAGAAACATTGTCCCTGTAAAAGATAAATCCTTTCAAAGATCCAAAAAATATCAGATGGAGATTGACAGTAAAACAAATACCTTCTCCCCCTTCAATAATTCATAGGGAGACAAACATTACTCCAGTTGATATGTTCAGAGATATTGCAATAGGGCACACAATCCCTACCTAGGATCACTCTGAAAGAGGTAGAGAAACATACAAGCCTCTTAAGGCACATCCCGAGAAATAAAAATATATTTTCAAGCTGTCATTCAGTCATGAGACACTTCATTAATGCTAAGACTCCTTGTCTTAGAGAAGCAACAAAAGAACAGGTATGGCATGATGCCATAACAGAAGAATACCAGTATATCTTAAAGAATGATGTATAAGATATTATTCAAGGACCAGAAGGGAAGTTTGTGGTAACTTCCAAGTGAATCTATAATATCAAGCATGCAGTTGATGGAAGTGTCAAGAAATACAAAACGAGATCTATAGCCAAAGTTTTCTCACAAACAAAGGGAGTAGTCTATGATGAGACACTTGATCCAATAAACCCAATACACTTCCATCCATACTACCATCATTGAGTTGGAAACTATATCAGATAGATAGATTCTTGATGAGTTTGGATTTCATCAAGAAAGTTTTTGATCCAAACCTATATTATTACGGTGATGGTGCTGAGAGCCTGATTTTGATGACTTATTTAGAAAGCCTTATTGTTGGATACACGTAATCCTTGTTTTCTAAATTCAAGATGAAGAGCCTAAGTATGATGCACTACTTATTGGGACAATAAGTATGACGGATGATCGATGAGATTTTCCTGAGTCAAGGAAAATATACAGTGAAAATATTAAAGGAGTTAAGTATGACAAGAATGAAAAAATCCACCGTGATGGATTTAAAGAAAAAGATTGATGATGATTCAGACGAGATTGATCCATAGCTAATTGGATCATTGATGTATCTGGTTAACACCAGACTTGATTCATGCCATGCAGTGAGTGTTATTAGTCATTTCATGAGTCAACTGAGATTCGAGACAGTCTCACTAGACAACAAATGTATTGAGATGTATACAAGGCACAGTTGGATATAGACTGAGATATGCCTCCAGTGTGAACCTGAGTTTGCAGGATATGTTGATTCATATTGAGAAGAAAGTACAATGGACCGGAAAGAACATTCGGTTGATATTATACCATGAAGTTTGTCATGGTTTCCTGATATAGCAAGAAACAAAATCTCCATGGCCTTGAATACCACATAAGCAAAGTATGTACCATTGAGTGTGCGAACCAGTATGGCCTCACAAGATTTTGATAGATCTAATTGATCATGAGATGGATCCTATGATGATAACCAAGAGCCGTGTATAAAATCTCCTTGAGAACCTAATGTTTCCTGATGGATCGAAACATGATGAGATGAAACATCCTTATATCAGAGATAAGATGCAGAGGAAAATCGTATACATGCAGTACCTTCCTACACATGAGAATATTACATATATCTTCACCAGACTAACTTGGTGAAAAATGCCCTCCCAGTTAAGAGGGAGTATTGATGAATCCAGCCAAAAACAAAATTCAGAGTACATTCGTATGAGACTTGGCATGATGAAGAATGCCTCCCTAACTGAGAGGGATGTTGATGAATGAAGCTATGTGAGACATTCTCCATCTTAAAAACCTGTGAGGTGTGGATCATTGAAGCTATGTGAGTCTTTCTCTCATCTTACAAACCTGAGAGAAAGCCCCTAAGAAGGGTATGTAGTTCCTACCTGAGACAGATCTAGGAATGTAGAGTTGGCTGCCTCCATTCAGAGAGTGAGAAGAACTCAAGATGATTATCTAGTGGGAAAGGAAATCTGTTGAGTTAGACGTGCTTGTGGCTGAGCACAAGGTGAACGTGTAAAATCCCAAAGTGTTGGGTGCATCGCCATGTGAACATAAATGAAGATGATGTATTAGCCTCCTCTGAGTAGCAGATTTGATGAGAAGACTCCAAATGATTCTCCTGTGTGAGGAAGTGAGAAAGAAGATATGTAGAGTGGATGTGCATGTGGACGAGCATAGGTGAACGTGTGAAGATATAGTTACTCAGTGTATTGCAGTGAACCAGAGATATGACATCCCTATGGATGTGCCCCTAGTGGATGAGAACTAGTGGGTGTATCAGATCCTTTGCTATATATTGTTCAAAAGTCAGACATGCCTGTAACCCTAATTGTTATGTAAAGGGTACAGGTCGACCCCACCTTAATATGAGTAATAATAAATGTAGAAGATAATTAATATGGCTAATATTAATAATAATAATAATAATAATAATAATAATAATAATAATAATAATAATAATAATAATAATAATAATAATAATAATAAT
>ML819570.1:7682-22340 GCA_009831015.1 Picea engelmannii
GTTTTACATCTCAAAATTGTTCAAAATTTGTACTTCTTCACCCTTTTCAACTTCATTGATATGCTATGGCCCACATGAACAAAACATGTCCAGCTCATCAAATAGAAAATACAAGAAATATAAAATTTCTAGATCGGAAATCAGAGAATGGTGTTGAAATCAAGCAAATCTTTGAAGTCGATGAGGAGGCCAGGCCATGTCAATTGTTGGAAATTAAATGGTTGTTGAGACAACTAGAAACAAATTGTTGTACTCGTGGGATTCTTTAAATTGTATAGGTGGTGGTAGATTTATTTTCAGTGGTACGTGTAAATCCCATCAAGAGCAAATCAATTGCACTTCTTTGAGCATTCAGATCGGATTCAATGATATTAATCAATAGTGTTAAAAATTAAAAGAATGATGGTTCTATATTGAATCATACACAGGGGTGTCAAACATGCTGAGTCTCCTTACCTACAAGCCACACGAACTTCTGACTCCTCATCCATCACCGCCATTTGCACGCGCGAGCTCCTCCACTGAACATAGATGGCAAATAAAGGCAAGATTCGTATCTGTTCAAAACGACAAACAATGACAGGGAATGATTATTCAACACGCAGCCCTGCAAATATACACACCAGGAGATGCGCAGCTCACCAATCTACATTTACTTCTGCTATATCCTTCCCAAAGTTTGAAAGTCACTTTTCCTGTCACTGTTTTCCTGGCAGACACATCTTTGATAGTACAGGCCTTCTCCAGACACCTGACAACGAAATCGTTGGTGAGAACACGTCCTTTGTTCTCGCCTTTTGTGCAATCTGTGACATGTCCGTTCTCATACAAAGCCACCAGAATATCCAGACTGTAACCTTCTACTTTGAATCTCAACGGCCCGCTCAAACTATAACCTTCTTGATCTCAGAAGATGGAAAACGTGGCGTAGAGCGTATAAGAGAGAGAACAGAATCAACATCGGAACCCAAACACTGGGATCGACCTTGAACCACCACTTGGGGTGTGTAAATACTATCCTGCTGCAGCGATTGACTCACTCCTCGGCACACACACGAATTGGTCTCTCCTCAGTGATTACACAACAATTACTTTAAAAATGGTTGCTCTAGCACATAGGTCGTAAGATCTCCACACATTGCCTTCGAACTCTTCTTTGATGGCACAGTTATTCCAAGCCAATATTGCAACAAAATCCTCCACACAAAGGGTGTATACTTCTACGACCACCTCTCACACGCAGGTAACTCCTCACTCCAACGATCAGCGATCTGAGACACAGATCTCCTGCATGGAGGCACCAAAGGACTAAAAACTCTCAGATCCATAAATCGTGGAGATGAGGTTTGTTGAACAAAAAACTCTAGATGTGCATAGTCAGATTAGGATCCACATGAAATTCTTCACGCTGATTATCTCATGATCCGACATCTCTCATGACCTCTGACGTTGTCATTTATACGATCACAACAATCCTTGTGTGATCTCCTTGCCAATATCCCTCCTCTTGGTCTCTATGAAACGTTTCCACAGCCTCACGTTCGAATCTGTGCATATCAAATCTGCAATTTCAAATGAAAAGTGCAATAACACATGCAACAATCTAGATTGATGGGAAGCATTTGATCTCATACAATAGGTGACTTGTCAATGCGTCTAGTTTGTTCGAATCTTCAGAACTGAAACAGAAGATGCAAGAGGACCAGAGGTCGCATGATCCAATCTCACCACAGCAGATTTGTCTGTTTGCATCACTTGCTTTCCTATGTTATAGTTCGATACCATTCAAGGAACTTTGATCCAGATGATATAATGTAGAGAAGGTTCAACTCATAACCGAAAACCTCAATCCCAACCTGCAATATAATTGACATTCCATCCCCCCAATTGCTATGGATTGTTGGATGAGAAAATTGAAAATTCCTTTGAACTATCGAATTCTCAGCAAAATGTATGAATATTCAAGAAGAGTACCATCTTAAACATGTTAAGATGGGCACACGACATAAGAAGGGTGATTCAAATTCAATGAGACCATGGCCAACAAATCTCTCCGACTTTCATTCTAGGAAGAGACGGTCAAAGAAAATATGAATAAAGAAATAAATACTCAAAAAAATATGTTTTCTTAAATGATCCAATGAAAACCAAAACACAGAACTCGACTTTGAACACAAACATTACACATATTAAGTAGATCAGATCCGTAATCCTACAATAAATCTCATAAATAACAAAATGAGGTCGTTGAAGTTAGAAAAGGAATGAACAAATGATGACCTCATTTTGTTGTTGTGGCCCAAAACAGATGTAGATTTGTAATTTTGTTGGCAACATTACTATTCTCTCACTCATGGACCATTACGATGGAGCAACTTTATCACCATCATTATCATCTCTTCAATGGACTTCCATGGAACACTATAGACAACCATAGGTGACATCAGACCCTTAAGACCATGACAACTCTGATACCAATTGATAAAACATAAGCAAGAATAACAACATGGCGGAAAAGGCTCACTAGCCAACACTGAATTATTCACTCCAATGTTACATATTTATAGTACAATGGGTGATGCCACCTCATAGATAGATTTTCTCTAGATCCTAAAATCATGCATGATGACTAGGCTAAGCAATCTTAACTAACTCATTAGTCATCACTTGAGGATATATTAATAATATCCTAAATGAATAATACAAATATAGGTGACAATTTAGACTTAGTGATTGGTAAAGGTAAGCCATAGGCTAACAAAAAGATATATCAAATAGATGCCCAAAGTTGAAGTGGATTTAAAGTTGATTAAGTTTTTAGTTAAGGGTGAATCCTAGCTATGTCAACCCAATACTCCCCCCACTTGTACCAAATAACTATTGGGTGCTCAAGAAGTGTGGCAACAAGGCCTACCCTAGATCCACAGGTCAGCCCAAGGGAAAAGAGTACTCCCGGAAAGGATGTTGAGCTCCACAAGACCATCCCCGACCTATCACCTTTTGTTGCTTCCTCTATTCCTTGTTTAAATGGCAAAGTTGGGTCAGTAGAGGTGTCCTATTAGGTCTAGTTGATTATTATGCCTATGGACTAAGTTAATTTTAGTGATTAGGTGTGTAAAAATGAGTTTTACTTGCCCAAAAAGTGTGAAAATGTCCCAAAAATGAAGTTCTAAACCATTGGATTATTGCATGAAAAGCACATAAAGAACTTGAAGAAGCTTGCTGAAATAAAAGTGGATTGTTTTACACCATAAATATGCCCATATTTTCTTGCAAAATTAAGAAAATAAATGCTTGGGATCTAAGACTTGCAAAGTAAATGGAAACTTGAAAGCAAAAGATTAGACCTATGCCTCCATAGGCTTAAACTAGCATTTAGTTGTGTGAGATCTACTTCTAAATGATTTTAATCCATGGGCATAAACATATCAGAAATACACAACTAATCTATCCATACTATTTTGGGGGTTGGCTAGGCCAACTTCACATCCAAGGTGTAGGCAATAAAGAAAGCAAAACTTGAAATGAAAAACAAGATATACAAACCACTCACAATGCCACAAGGTAGAGGCAAAACTTCCTATTTTGTACCAAAGGGGATTGGAAATAAAATAAACTAAACTAAAACAACCTAGCCACACAACCTTGTCATAATGACAAGTGGGGCAAAGAAATAAAAAATGCGAAAAATTAAATATACACCTAGCTTCACGATTTTGGGGGGTGGCTTTGCCAAACTCTCACCCAAGATGTAGGCACCAACAAGTTTTCCTATGATCAGGGCTCGACCGTCTTACACAATCACCTCATCCTCACATTTGAATTCCTTCACATATTTGAAACCCTCATCTACAAAGTATAAACGCATTAACACAAAGATATAAAGAGACATTTACACAACAATGGAGGTATAACGCAACCATTAAAACCAATTCTTTACATGAATTATGTTACAAAATCAATTGACCTCCTATATCTCTATCTCTCTACTGACCAAATTCAAAATTTTCTTGGCCACGCCCTATCTCTATCACACTTGAAATCTTACATTTATAAAAGGGAAGTCAATGCTTCCAGATCAACTAAATTCCTAGAATCCTAAGACTATTTTCCTAACAACTCCATAGATTTGGTAACTAATTGCTAAGAATAACATTTTAAACTCTATATACTATCCACCTATGGACTGAATCCTTATCTTCTGGATGTTAGTTACATTCACGCGAGGAACCACATCTTCTTACAACGGTTTCACCTTCTAGAGGCTTACATTTTGATGACAATTTTCGAGGGAGAGAAATGCTCCTACATCACTCACAAAGAGGGAATGTTGAGAATTATAGCTCGGATAGGAACTTCGGCACAAGTTCCATGTGAATGTGTGAGAAGTAATTCAAGATAGTTTCGAAAAGTGATTGTGTTTTCAAAAAGTAAATTGTATTTTGTAATTCACTTTAGTTAAAAAGTGAAAGTCTTATTTTTAGCAATTGAGTCTAAAAAGTATATTTCAAGGATGCATAGCTTAAAATAAGAGTAATCTTAGAAATATATTAGGGTTTTGGTCTCAATTAAAACTATAAAGACAAGTCAAGATAAGAGTGTTCAACACACAAGAACACTTGAGCAATTGAGAAGGTTGAGTAACAGAGAGGGAAAGAGAGAAGGCAACACGCGGTCCATGCAACATACAGAACAATTATGTATAGTCGTACAAAAGCTCGTATCGTCGTATGGAAGTCCATACAGACATATTCATACTGGCATCCGTACAGGCCATACAGCTGTACAACATGCCACACTCTCCCAACAAGTTGTTCCTCTCAATTGAATGTCTTTTTTAATATCCATGCAGTGTTGTTTTTTGGGAAAGAGTAATTACTTGTGTTGTCTAAAATCAATTTTTATGCTTCTGCTATTTGATTCCAACTATTGTGTGATTAATGATATGGTCTGAAAATTATTTCTACGTTAATTAAATTCAACAATCTACTGGTTTGATTGAGATCATAAGGACATTAGTCACCTAGGACTAGGGAATTTTCACACCAACAAACTTTGAGAGAAACTATGGATACTTGAGGAGATACTAGAGGTTCACCAACAAAAATTGCCAAGCTAGGCAACAAGGGCGACCATCATTGAAAAGGATGAGAGGATAAAGGAACTAGGAAGGCAAAGTAGGGGGTTAGTTGGGAGAAACAATTCTCCCACAAAAGGAAAAGAAAAAGGGTGGGAAGAATGAAATTTTCTCAAGGAAGAGTGGATCCAACCAACCAATAGTTGGTTTAACCCACAAGGAACCACTAAAACAATGAACTAGACAGGGACTCAATGTGGGGTCATAGTGGAGTAATAAAAATGTAACACGTAGTTCAATAGATAAGCTACATGCATCACCCCAAAGCAAGTGGATGACTCAAGATATGACTCAAGAGATAGCTTGAGCCCCATAGGGTCCAAGGCTAAGCTTGGGAAAACAAAAAGAGAAGGTTTGCATATGCCTTTGCAATAGTCTAGGTTGTTGGAATTGTGCATTTTAGTGTATTTAGTGCTTCAAATATTTCATTTATCTAGTCCCTTTCACGTGATCCTACTTGGCTTGTTCAAACTAGTGAATGAAAGTAAAAGATTAAGAAATCTCAAAACATAATTGTTCCCTCAACCCATTGTTTATGATGAGAATAGTGGTTATATTGTTTTCTACAAGATCGTTGACTCCCTTTGCAAAATATAAATCATTGAGCAATGAAAATGAGCAACAGAGAGATGGCTAATTTCAAGTTGGATGAGAATCCAACCTCTAGTAAGTGATAAATAATCCAAATAGTAGGTACACAAAAAATGAATTAAATATATGGGTAGGGACCTACTAGCACTTTTGTTTGTGACAGAGAGGAACAAAACAAGAGTGAATCTCTCCAAACTCCACAAAATATTGAAAAAAATGAAATGCTATGTTACCAAAAATAAAACAAAGTAAAATAAAATCCTAGATTAAGTTAAAGAAAAAAAAAGAATTGGAATTCCCAAAGCGCCCTTGAAATAAAAGGTATGGAAGCTTTGGGCTAGTCTTCCATTTTTTTGTTACTAGGTGCAAATTTAGTCTTCTACCTCAACTTTGTTCAAAGTGTAATGTTCCCGAGCCAAATTTTTTGCTGGAAACACTAAATGTTCATTCTTTTATTGTTGTTTGGTTATATGTTTGTAGGCTTACTCATGAAGTTGCACATTAGGGTTTATATTATGGAGATTATAACAATGAAGTGATAGATCTTAAGCATATACCATAAACAAAGACAATATACAATAAGGAAAACCAATATAGTGCCAATAATGTCAGATATGACCTTTATTTAAATAGTAGATAGATCCTGTAACCAGAGATCTGCAGATCTGGAAGAAAACCACAATAATATCCAAAATGGAATGATAGTTGCTACAATAATAACCAATACTGATGATAATAGCATTCAAAGGCACCCTCAAAAGAAGATACATGCCTCCAAAGGCCAATAGCTTCAAGAGATTAATGATAAGATGAAACCCTGGCCCTATGCAGTGGCAAACCCTCAAACTGGCTAAGTTGCGCACTGTCCTAGTGGCTGTAGATACTCTAGATTTAGGCCCTCCTCTTCCTATGCTCCAAATGACTCAAAACTCTCTCGGAATGTATATCGGGCCACTAGAACCCTCCTGGCAAAGTCTCAGGCTGAATGGTGAAGTTTTGGCCCTCCAAATGAGTAAACCCTTAACTGGTTTGCGCCCTCCTGGATGACTGAAGATCCAATATTTCAGCCTCTCTTCTAGAGGCCTCCAACTGCTACAAAAATCACTGAGATGATAGATCGGGGCAATGCAGCCCCACTGGTGAAGTCTCAAGATGAACTATGAATATCTGAGCCACCAAATGATGAAAACCTCCTTCTGCAGTGCACCCCTCTCTTCTCCAACTCGTGCCAAACTCTAGGAAATAATTTTCTAGGAAAACCTCCTCCTGAATAAGCTAGAAATGATGTCCTAGACCATACAAAGAATACCCAGATGTTCCCTTGCCCAAAATCCTTCTCCTCACTTTAGATCGAACTGATCTCCACAAGATGGTGCACCCTCCTGCTGGAAACCCCCTTAGGTTGCGCACTAGAACCCTTCTGCCAATGGATCTAACCTCTATGATGATGTAGAATGATGTGGGAGGAATGTTGCACCTCCGGGACCAATCTTGGATCAAGGAAGGTGGAATATTTCACCACCAAGTTGATCTCTAGGGTTTTAGTCTCAAAACCCTCAAAACTGCTTGTGCTCAAGAGCCCAAATGCAAAATATGATAATAATCCAAAATGCCTTAGAAGTGCGCCCTTCCTTTCTTTTATACTCCTAGTCTATTCTTATGTGGAGTTAGTTAACCCCTAGGGTTAACTCCTAGCTTTTCTCCATATGTTCTTTTCTTTCATTAAGTTACCTTTTTTCACATAAAGTCAACTCAATAATATAAAGTTGTGCTTAGGCAATGGCTTCTGGTTGACTTTGTCCCCATGATGCATGAGGCTATAGTCTAGTGGGGATAGCTAGACTACTGAGTCTCTCCAAACCTCTTCATCAAGAGGTGGGGGACATTACACAAAGCTCCAAGCCAAGGAGAATGAGGCTAGAAGAAGGAGGTGGAAATGGGAGAATATGGGGAAGAATAGGTGTAAGCAAGGGGCAATGGGAGCCAAAGTAGAGGGGGAGTGAAAGAAGCATTGACATGGTGCATGGATGTTAGTTTTCAAACCATGAATAAAAGGATAAGGTTGATAACCATAATTGAACCTCATTGAATGGAGGCTTCTCACTATTATGGAAAGAAACCATGGGAATGGCACTAAGAAAATGGTGGAGAATGTGGATTCTAATGTGAAAATATCCTTGAGTAGAGGTGCCAAATGTTGTGATGGGAGTCACCAAGCCACTCCTTCGATCCCAAACCAACAAAATAAAGCAAGGGGTCAAAGCAAAAGGGTCATGGATGTCCAAGGAAACTGAAAAAATCCAAAAAAAGCAGAACAAAGGAGAAAAGTCTCCAAGAATGAAGAAAAAAATCCATGAACAAGGATGAAAAATCTAAGGGAAGGTTGGAAAAATTTTCCATGTGGAGCAAAGGTTCGAGGCAATGAAAAATAACTCTAAACTAAGAGAGATATGCCTAGTTTGCAAAAAATAGACAATAAAATGCACCAATAGACGACTCCACAAATTTTTAGCAACATGTGATCTTTGTTCCACTAGAAAAAAAAAAATCAACACTATGTTCAATAAGAAGCTAGAAAAATCTCACTAAACAATGAAAGAAAACCTCACGAATGAGTAAAATTGTGTGGAACGGTCCCCAAGTTCATAAAATAGGAAGGAAACAAAAGGAAAAAACACCCAAAAAGGAAAAAAGGCAAGGTCAAAGGTAAAAGGATGGGAGTTTGCCCCTCAAAACAAAAGAAGGCATGTAGGCTGCCCCATCGAGGAGTGCACCCACTAACAAAACCCAAAGAAAAAACAATGCATGGGATCCTCCACTAGATTAATTTAAGTGAACATTAAACCAGGTGATAAGAGGTCCACAAATTCATAAAATAGAAAGGAAACAAAAGACAAGAACACCCAAAAAGGGAAAAGGCAAGGTCAAAGCCAAAAGGATGG
This sequence comes from Picea engelmannii, assembly GCA_009831015.1. Lineage (NCBI taxonomy): Eukaryota > Viridiplantae > Streptophyta > Pinopsida > Pinales > Pinaceae > Picea > Picea engelmannii. Next base: position 16,353 of record ML819570.1, read on the forward strand.
GAGTTTAACCCTCAAAACAAAAGAAGGCATCTAGGGTGCCCTATCAAGGAGTGCACCCACTAAGAAAACCCAAAACAAAAACAAGGCAAGGGATCCTCCACTAGATTAATTTAATTAAATAGGTGTCACTTTCACATTAAACCAAGTGATGAGAGGTGATTGTAATACCCCAAGGTCGAGCCCCTGCTGAACTGTAAACATGTTTTATAGGTTGGTGAGCCAAGTGATTATAAGCTAGGAGGCTTATGTGATGTTTAGGCCAGAGAGCCTAGATGCTAAAGGCTAGTGAGCCTATTTTTGTATATGTAAACACTCATATCATAAATATAAAACATCGTTGCGTGTAGACCGACCACGATAAAAGAGAATAGGGGACTAAACTCCACTAGGAAGGGAAAGGGAGTGGCTAAGAGCCTAGAAAGGGGGCTAAACTAGAGGGCTTATTGCCAAAGGAATATTATAATATTATTCCTAAAGATTATGGTGAGGATAATAATTTTATCCTAAGTTCTTATGGAAAGGTGAATGAATCCCAAGTGGAGAGAAAACGGGCTCCTAGAGAGCCATGTGTCATCCAAGGTGCATGCAAATATATGTGGGGAATTAGTCTGTTTTGGGGATCTTTCCTCACACACTCAGCCATTCACGCACTCATGAATTCTCTCCATCGTTGAACCTCCTCCGTCGTTGACCTTTGTAACTTGCACGCACCTGTACTTGCTTGAGCTTGTACCCTTCCTTAACGGTTCGTTGTTGTTGCCATCATCTGTGCCATACTCGAGTTCTGTTGCTGCCATCGCCCTTACCCGTTTGACTTAGGAGCTGGACAAAAGAAGCAAGTTGTCAGGCCTGTAGGTTTGAAGAGGCGAGTTGTCAGGCTCGTGGATTGAAGAAGTAGGTTGTTAGGCCTGTGAGCAACTCTCTCTAGGTGAGAGAGATTGTTGGGGAAGTGAATTCCTCTGGAGGGAGCCCAACAACAACTACAGAGCTCTGAGAATTCCTATCTATCCTGTTGCTGAAGCCTTGGAAGGGAAGTGGGGCATCCGAAGGACTATTGAGTAGAGAAGGGGCACACTTCCTAGGGTGGGACAAGCATGTGGGGAATGAGAGGTTGTGAGTTGTGTGTGTAAGCTGGGTCCTGGAAGGGAATCCTTCCTTGTGTACTGTGTGACTTCCTGTAGTCTCAGCCTAGCTTAGGAATCCCTTTACTCGGGTGGAGTTTAGTCCCAGCTCAGGGGTGACCCACTACTGAGAGTGATGAGTAGTGTGGTCTAAGGCTGGGAGGTTCCTAGAAGGTTTGCACGCAGTTGGTAGACATCAATTAAAAGATAAGTATCAATTGTGTTAAGGTCACATGTTGTGTTTAAGTACATGTCTATTATTTATAAGAATTGCATGTGTTTGTTGCATGTATGTTTTACTCTTAATTCTGCATGAATCTGTGTTGTAGAAGAATGTTTATGTCTGTTTAAATTTGCATTATATATATATATATATATATATATATATATATATATATATATATATGTCTATTTAAATTTTCATTATATGTATGTTTCAAGTGGCATGCCCCAGCAAGTGGCTAGGGGTGTGTTACAATGTGGTATATGAGTTTGAACAGAGAAAAATTTTGGTAGCATGCCCCGACCCTAGGATGGCAGGGAACGCTACAAATTGGTATCAGAGCTGAATTGTAGTAGCATGGCCCGACCTAGATGGATGGGTGTGCTACAAATTGGTATCAGAGCCCATGGTTTCAACACTGAACATGGATGGGCCACGAATGTGGAATTTGGAGTAAAAATTCCACAGGGATTTGATGTACAGAGTGCCAGAGGGGCACTAAGAGAGCTCTTGGGTGGTAATTGAAAGCTTAAGAGGAGTGGCGTAGCAATTACCACAACAACCATGGTATTGGACCACAAAGTTCAAATTTTGAGCCGTAGGATCTGTTCAGGAGAAGGCAGACCCTTCACAATCGTCAGATCTGGAAAAAGGAGCATGGTGGTTGAGCACCGAAGTCCTCCGAACTTTTCCACTCCGGCTGTTTGAAGTTCTTTGTCGTAAAAGAGGCAAAATCCCTAGAGCTCCAAAGTTCCGGAGTGGATCTACACCATAGATCACTCGGAGAAGTGCTTGACCGTTGGATTTGGCCAAGGACAGATCGGAGGCATTAGATCAAGAAAATATCAAGAGGTGAGGCGCAGTGGTGAAGAACAAATTCCATCCATCAAATCTGCATGCAAGCGAATGTGAGACATAGATCTCACGATAGTTCGAAGGTTCGACACTCCGAGAGAAGCAAGTCCTCAAGCTGCCAAGAGGTAAATCTCCCGAAGTCCCAAACTTCAGAGTTAATATGGACCGTTCGTGTTTGAGGACACGTTTCCACAGATCAGCCTATTCAGGAATTCGACGTTCGGAGGATTTGTGATGTAGCGTGGAGAAGTCTCCCATAGTCCCGAAATTCCAAAGTCCTGAAGTCGTGAAGCACCGGAGTGATGTGGACTACTGACGTCACCTAGGGTGATGTGGACACACTTGATGCTTGCCACGTGTCACCATGTTCCATGTTTTTCAAAGACCGTTTGTGCTAGTTAGTATATGACACGTGTCACCCGTCAGATAGGACTACGTGCCTATTCCTTATTTTCTGCCACGTAGCACCCCTTGGTGCTTAGTTATTGACGACGACTCTGGGAGTTCGCCAATTCGACGTTCGGACGGAATGAAGTGTGATGAAGGTGAAACCTTCGAAGCTCCGAAGAGCGGAGTAAATCCTCATCGTTGATCGAGAGAGGACAAGTGGCAGTAGATCCCATAGTCCGGAGACTTGGTACTCCAGAGGATTCAAGGCATAACCAGTTGGGATCGAGGACTCCCAAAGGACAGAGTCCATCTCAACCATTGATTACAGTGGACACGTGGTGCCAGATCCCAAGGTTTGGAGACTTGGTACTCCGGAGGAATTGAGTTGCAGGTTGCTTTGAGTCGAGAACTCCCGAAGGCCAGAGTTAATATCGACTGTTGATCAGGATATGATACATGGAGGAAGGAGAGGATCTCCAGTAATTCATCACTCCGGGAGATCTGTGGAGAAGTGATTTAGAAAGCCCCGAAGCCCGAAGCTGCGGAGAAAATTCTAGTTGTTGATGGGGAGATGATACATGGAGGAAGGAGAGGATCTACGGTAATTCGACACTCTAAGAGATCTGTGGGGAGGTGCTTTGGAAAGCCCCGTAGCCCGGAGTTGCGAAGAAAATTCTAACCGTTGTTCGAGAAAGGATACGTGGCAGCAGATCCTGTAGTCCAGAGACTTGGCACTCCGGAAGGATTGAGAGTGTGGACAATCCGGAACTCCCGAAGCCCGGAGTCCCAGAGTGGATCATGGTCATTGGTTAACGAGAAGGCATTGTCCATTGATTTATTGTTTGTGAGTTTGTCGATCCGGCATTCTGGCGGATCTATGGATCAGCACTTCGAAAACTCCCGAAGCCCGGAGTCCCGTAATGGATCTCAGTCATTGGATGTTGGGAAGTCGTGGATCGTCGATCCACCGTTCTTCACGAGTTCGCCAATTCGGCGCTATGGGGAATTGGAATTTTGGAGTTGAGAGAACCTCCGAAGTTCCGGAGCCCCGAGATCCTGAAGCTCCGAAAAAGCGCCTATCAACCTAGCGCTTGGTCACAGCCCATGGTCACATGAGATTGGGGGCCAAAGATAAAGGGCTAGTGCCCAAAAATTGTTTTCAAAACAAAAGGGGGCTTAGAAAGGAGTCTGTGGGGTCCCAAATTGTACAGACCTACACCTAAAGATGTAAAGAAGGCCTATGTACCTTACAACAGGATCCAGCATGAATCCGAGAACAAAATTCATCTTCAGAAGAAGATCACATGTGCAAAGATCAACTTCACAAGAAAGACAATTTTCAGATAGCCATAACTCTCTACCAGGACTCAGATTTGAGCATGAAATCAGGCATTAGAAAGGTCTTGAACAATAGAATATAACTGTTCACCCAGAAATTGGATCTGAAAAGTCAAATTCTCAGGAGATCAACAGAAAGAAGTTTGATATATATTATTGAACCAGAATGGTTCAAGTTTTCATGAAATTGTTGAGACACTTATACTAACAAAGTTCTGTTGGCTGCACATTTTTGCAAAGTTAACAGCTTTCAAGCATAACATAATCATCATTGAATGAAGAGAGATGGAGGATGCACAAGAGGCTTACATTCAGGAAGATGAGATTAGAGGAATGGATGTCCATTTGGGAGTTGAAGGATCAAACTCCAATGGACATGGAGAAGGAAAGGATGAAGACATAAATTTGGTTGAGACCATCCAGAAATTGCAGACAGATGTCCAGAGTCACAAGGCTGATAATGAAAGTCTTATGAAGGCCAAGGAATAGCAAGAAGACTTTAACATGAAGTTAATACAGAGCCTGGAAAGAATTGAAAAGAAGTTGGATAAGAAGAGTGGCTCCAACAAATCAGAAAGCCACAGAACCCCTAAGGAAAAAGGAAGATCCAGGAGTGATAGCAGACATCACCATCACTCTCAAAGACAATCCAAAAGGAGGGCACACAGCAACTCAAGTCCATCCCCTGCCAGGAAGCATAAGAGGTTCAGGGTGGATGAATTGAAAGGAGAAATGAACAAGATCAAACCTCCTACTTTTGATGGAGAGCACAAGAAACATGAATATGTTGATACATGGTTGTTGGGCATGAGAAAATATTTCCAACTGCATAATTATTCTTCTCATGCGGAAGGAAGAATTGTTATTTATTAGCTGAAAGGAAAGGCATCCATGTGGTGGGACCAGCTTGTGCAAGTGCAACACATTAAAGAGAAGAATGTGACTTGGAAATAATTCAAGAAGTGTTTTGAAAAGAAATACTTGACCAAGAGATATTATGACAAAAAGATGAAAGAGTTCTTTGAACTCAAACTGGGCAACATGGCCATTGATGAGTATGAAAGGAGTTTTTTAGAACTGTTGAAGTATGTCTTCTTCATCAAGGATGAGACAGTTAAGATCCATATATATTTGAGTGGGCTGCCATCTTTTATCAGTGATAAAATTCAATATGATGATCCTAAAATTTTGGAGGAAACCATAAGAAGAGCCAAGTGCTTATATGATCAACATAAGGGAAAACCTACTTTCCAAAGAGCTTGGGAAGACAAGAAGAAGTTCAAGATGGAACAGAGGAAGAAGGGGAACAAGCCACCATTCTTTAGAAACACTTCTCAGGGACAACAAACCCATAGAGAGCCCAGAATGACTGAGACAGGTGGGCAAAGGCCAAGGCAGACACCCATTCAATGTTGGGGTTGTAAAGGAGACCATACGTATAGAGATTTTCCTCACAAAAAGTGACAAAGTGAGAGTTGTCCATAATGTACAGCAAGCAGACACAGTGGAGGACATGGGATGAAGTGTACCAAAGATCTATGCAGCCCTGGACAATAAGCAAGTAGAGTTTTTATCACACATGATTGAAGTAGAAGGCATGATCAATAACCATGCCTTTACTATTTTAATAGATTCAGGAGCTAGTCATAGCTATATAGATCCTAAGGTAGTGGAAAGATTGCAATTGCCAAAAAGCAAGCATGGGAAATCTTGGCTGGTGCAACTGGCTACAGAAGCCAAGAGAAAAGTTGTTGAGCTGGTTAAATCATGTCCAGTGGACATGAATGGGCTGGGTACCAAGGAAGATTTGAACATCTTGCCTTTGGGTTCATATGATTGTCTAATTGGTATGGATTGGTATGGATTGCCCGGGTGGAGTTTAGAACCAGCTCAGGGGTGACCTAGTGCTAAGAGTGATGAGCAACATGGTCTAAGGCTGAGAGGTTTGTGGAAGGTCTGCACGTAGTTGGTGCACATCAATTAAAAGATAAGTATCAATTGTGTTAATGTTAGATGTTGTGTTTAAGTACATGTCTGTTATTTATAAGAATTTCATGTGTT
>ML819570.1:22467-65282 GCA_009831015.1 Picea engelmannii
TATATATATATATATATATAATCTTTTCATGTGACATGCCCCAACAGGTGGCTAGGGGTGTGTTTCAATGTGGTATATGAGTTTGAACAAAGCAGAATTTCAGTAGCATGCCCCAACCCAGGGATGGCAGGGAATGCTACAAATTTGTATCATAGAAGAATTGTAGTAGCATGGCCCACCTTGGATGGTTGGGTGTGCTACAATGATGCTCTATATTGGCACAAGTGATAGTGATACCTGAATGAATAATGCATTAACATGAGAAGGCTAGCTGGTTGGGTAGGGATGAGCTCAAATAACTAAATTACTAAGGAGGATGGTAAAAGAGAAAATAAAAGGAAAAACAACTAAATGAGGTTAAAGCACCTCTAAAAAAATCATCCTACAATTAATTTTTTGATTCCACTACAATTAATTTTTTGATTCCACTACATTAGCATCTAAATACATATTAAACTAAAGTTTCCTAAGAGGTACTTAAGAAAAAATTACAACATAATGCATTAACATGAGAAGACTAACTAATTGTGTACGGATGAGCTCAAATAACTAAATTAATGAAGGTGGTAAAAGAGAAAATAAAAGAAGAAACAACTAAATGAGGTTAAAGCACCTCTAAAAAATCATCCTACAATTAATTTTTTGATTCCACTACATTAGCATCTAAATACATATTAAACTAAAGTTTCCTAAGAGATACTTAGGAAAAAATTACAACACTGTGAATTCCTTAGTTAACATCTTTGGGCAAGCCACATTGATCATTACTTTTCTCTTTGTTTTAAATGGTTTGATATTTAAAGTAATCATAACTACTATGTCTAAATTTGATGTTAACTACTATGTCTAAATTTTTTGATGTTAACTATTCATAGTCAAATATAAACTGGCCGCATAGCTAGCAACGAAATTTGACAAATTCATGACGAAATTGGGAACCTGAAAACTCTCCCATACAACATATATTAGAACCTACATACAACATATATTAGAACCGACCCGGCTACAATTACCATCAAATGCACACTAATTGAATTTCTAACAGAGAATAACGTATCAATAGTTTGAGTTCAAATGGACAAAAACAAACTTCTCATGTATTGCTACTGGAGAACCTCTGTTTTGGGATGGGTAGATGCGGAAACACACCTTTTCACTCAGCGTGTCCTGTATGACGAGGATGTCGTTGTAAACACTGTTAACTACCTCAATAGTATGTGTACGGCTGGTATCGAAAAATCCAACTTCCTTCCGAGAACAACTCTCAAATACTTCCTGCGCAACATAGATGTCTGTCTTTCTCCAGTCCTTGTCCAGCAGAAACGCTCTGAAACACGCGGCCAATGTTCAATAAATTGCTCTACTTTAAACCCACACACAACTTATTATATCGTTAAAGAATAAAGAATAAACAATAAGTTGAGAGTATAAAAACTTCACCTAAAAATGCTGCAATCCATATTCCAGCTGCCAGATACAGAAAAGCACTATTTGCTGCATCATGGCCACAACAGTATTGTCAAAATGGGTTGTGAAAGGAAGGCCATTCATGATCCGCCCCTTTCCAACTGTTAAGGTGTCTTGACCCTTGCGAATTATATATATAGAAAACCCCGCTGTTCATTAGGAATCTCCGTTTTACCTGGATCATATTGAAAAACTGTGGAGATGTCTTCATATTGAAAAACTTACCTGGTGTGAAACTACCCTTTTCCAAAGCATCACATTCTCGGTTTTTTGAGACAAAAATGAGGTGAGGGCGCCAACTCCACGAGAATTAATGGTCTCTATTCTTGTGGTATGTGTTCGAGAAAGATATATTTCCGAAAGATCTCCGTCATATCATGTCTGTAAATAAACCAAACACTATAGGAAAAGCCAATTTCTTGTGGTATGTGTTAGAGAAAGATATATTTCCGAAAAACTGGAACTGTGTTTATTTGATTTAAAGAGACATAATGGAGCGAGGTCGAATAGACCTAGAGATTCAAGCTTACCCACTCGAATCCCAGGAGCCATCTGAAAAACGAATCAATACAAAATTTTTAATATTGGAGTGAGATATAATTTTCAATACGAAATTCTTTACCTGGATTCGATTGGAAGCGGGTGTAATGTTGGAGTAGCATTTGGGCCGATGTAAGGTTCCGTTTTTATTTAGGGTATTATTTTTTAATGTTGTATAAATATATAGTTTAATTAACGTACTTTTTATTTTATAAATATGTATAGTTTTATTAATGTAATTTTTATTATATAAATATTTATAAATTTGATGTAGCTTTACCGTGAACTTAAAAAATAGATTATTATTATTATAATTTATTTTAGTTTTCAATAATTATTATTAATATATTTTATTTAATATTTATTTAATTTTAAATAATTATTAATTTAAAATTAATAATAAATTTATTTAATTTTGAATAATTATTATTAATATTAATATATTTTTGTTTTAATTTCATATTTATTTATTAAAAAATTGTGTTTTTAATATAAAGTATAGTTGTTGATAATTATTATTGATAATGATAACATATTATAGTAGAATATTCATATACATTTATTTTAATTTCATCTATATTAAGTAATTACATGAGTAGTTAATTAGTGGATAAAGAGCACATATGTCACAAGTGGGAATTGAAACTAGGTGGGTAGGATAACCTTGAATCTATTGATCATTAGGACTAAACCCAATTGACATGTTGAGTTTATCTACTAATTAACTTAATTGTATTGTGTATATAAATTGAATGGTAATCATACAAATAGTTCACAAGTGGATAAAGAACACATATGTCACAAGTGGGAATTGAAACTAGATGGGTAGCCATTGGGAAGAAACCCAATTGACAATTGACAATTGACATGTTAAGTTTATCTACTTGTTAACTCACTCCATTGTAATGTTTATATGAATTGAAAGTGGATATATAATATTAGAGTAGCATTTAAGCTTAGTCAATATTTCAATAAATATTATGTTTATTAAGTAAATAAATGAGTGAGTTAACAAGTGGATAAAACACATGTCCTAGTAGGAATTGATACTAGGTGGGAGGACAACCATATTGAAACCCAATTCACAAGTTGAATTTTTCTACTTATTAACTTACTCATTGTATTTAAATAATAAAAAAAAAACAAATTTCCATATAAAATATAATTATTCATAATCAAAATGATTTACATTAATCTTAATATCATTTTATTTTCATATTACATTAATCTTAATATCCTTTTATTTTCATATTTATTAAATAATTATATAAAAACTAAATTAAAAAAATCAACCAACAGTAACAAACACAAATGTTATGCATATGATAATATTTCAATTCTATTAAATTATATATATATATATATATATATATATATGATAGGAATTTTATTTTATTTTATAAAAAATTTAACACCCTAAAATATTATGCATATGCTTTCAATTATATTAAATTATAGATTAAATGACAAATACAATTTCAATCACCCTAAAATTATCATTTGTATTTATAATTTATCCAAACTTATTAAATATAAAAAGAAAGAAAAATAAATTTATTTTAAAGAAAATATAGTCTTATCATTTCAAGTTGTGCATACACTTTAATATTTTTATGCAAAATCCAACTCAATTCAAAATAATATATATTATATATTTATTTTATTTTAAAAAAAATTGAAACTCCCACGGATGGGGTGACATTGGACATGACGGGTGGATGGTCAAACGGGAAGACACATGGCCACGTCTCTCACCACCTCAAGCAAGCGCAACCCACACTCACCTCCACCATTAATCCATGCTTTTAATACCTCGGCATCGACACCTCTGCATTTATTTGAACTCGAACCTGTTTAATGGTATGGCGCTCCAGTGCATGGGAGAAATAATGGCTTTGGGCTGGTCGATGGCCCAATCCCATCATCTTGTCGGGTTCAACAGATTTAGGCCAGCGCTGAGAAATGCCATGGCTCATTCGATCCCTCAGCCTCTCGAATCTTGGCCTCCTCCTCGTACAAACTATTTAGCCTTCTGCCTGTGGCTTGATTTTTCTTGGCGTTCTCGACCCTCGGTGCCCAGTTCTCTTCCTTCGATCAGATTTTTCTTTTAGCTCTGGTTCGATCCCTGTCCTTGGAATGACAACTCTCACACACTCCTTCTTGGGTTTTCGATGTTTTTCTTAATGCCGTGAATTCGAGGTAAATCAAAATGGGGGGAAACCTAGTACGCTGCAAGAGGAAGAGGTTCGAGAAGACGAGGCAAGCAAGCTCTTCCAAGCTTGCCTCCAAAATCTATGCGTGCCTCCACCCCAGAGCATCCCCTTGCTTCTTCTCGTGTCATCTCCCCGGACCATTGTCTCGAACAGGCATCCCCTTGCTTCTTCTCGTGTCATCTCCCCAGACCATTGTCCTGAACGGACCATTACTCCATGTATGCCTCCTATGTCGTCTCCTTACGCATGTCGAGTTGAATGGTTCGACAGCCAGGGCAACTCCCTGGGCTTCGCGCCAAAGCTTAGCCCGTCGCCCCCCGCTAGCCTCCGCCTCCCCCTCCACGACCCTCTGCTCCCCCTGTTCTGTCAGTCCTCTTCTTCATCCTCTCCCCTCCCCTCTCCTGACTCCCCCACCTCATCCTCTAATTTACCTCCACCCCCTTCGCCCTCTCCTGTTTGCACCCACTGCGCTGGGAAGGAAGCTATCAAGGACTCTTTGGACGCCATTAAGCGAGCAATTGAGGAATTGAAAGGCGGAATCAATGAGATGCAACACAGAGAAGAAGAACAAACTCGTCGCGAGGACCACTTGACGACTCTTCTAGAGGATCTCAGGCAAGTTATTTCGGACACAGGTGCGCTAAGCAAGGACACCACGCAAAACCAAAGGCACGAGCAGAGGCCCGACCCCAGCTCAGGATAGATTCTTCTTGCTCAGGTTTCCAATGTTTTTATGCATCTAGATAATATATCTCACAAGTTCTCAGCCCTGCGCGACATCTCAGTTCTAGGAATTTACAGTTTTAGCTCATTTCAGTTTTTTTGTTTTTGGTATGGACAATCTAGCGGGGAGTATAATTGCCCTGCGTAGCATACTAGATCTAGTTTTATACATTTCAGGTTTATTACAGTTTTTCAAGTTTTGCATGGTTACTGTGAACTTTAATGGCCGTGTGACAGCTTTGGTTTCCCACCAGGGAAAAGCTGTCAGAGCCTCTTGGGATAGCATGATAGCATGCTTACTAATACAAATTCTAACTAAAAAAAAATGAAACTCTAAAATTATCAATTATCATTAAGTAAATTTTTTAAACTCTAAAATTATCAATTATCATTAAGTATCTATAATTTATCTAAATAATGGTAAATGAAAAAATGAAAAAAAAAACAACATATATAAAATTATTTTAAAACAAAATGATATTTAACATACACATGGCAGTAATAAAACCTACATATGATTAATATAATGTACAAAATTAAAGATGTTAAGAATAACAAATATTCAAAAACTACTTTCATAATTTAACATTAGGATTAGAGATTGTGTACCTTAAAGAGGCAAAACCCTCACCCCTAAACTCTATCAATTTTCATAGAACTTATGCTGGATTGGTTTAAAATGCATAGAACTTATTCTAAAATACATGAAATTTTGATCCTTACAAAACTCAAACTATTCCTAAAAATCTGACCAAATTCAAATCCATTCTTTTACCTAAAAAAAAATGTATTTACTTCCTAATTATCCTACCCAAAATTTACATACTTTAAATTACTTATGCCTCCCAAGAAAATGATTAACTTACTTGTAATTTCTTATCAAATACAAACATAGTACTCACTACTAAAAAGAAATAATTAATAAAAAATCAACAGAATTCCAACACAACTATCAACAGAATTCTACAGCCCCCAAAAGCCATATGAGTCGGTAAAATATTAATAAAAAAACATATATGATATATTCTAGACATACAATTATCAACAGAATTCTACAGCCCTAAAAGCCAGCCATATGAGTCACGCACAAAGCTTCGCTAAGAGAGAGATAATTAATTGACTTTATTCTTCATTTGTAGTGGCATGAAAAAAAGGACGGACGGAAAGAAAGACAAAGAGAAAAATGTGTACAATGTGTACCTGCAGTAGCCGGAGCCGAGGTTTTACGACCAGCCACTAGCCAACGGAGCCGAGGTTTCCGTGTAACCTTCACATTCCCAATATTGTTTGCAACTCCAGACCTGGACACCATATTGTTACTTAAGATTCAACGGTATCATAGCTCTTCAAAGTGAAATAGAACCGTACCCTCCAAATTTGATCCGTACACTCAATGTAACAAACGATGAATAGAACTTGAAAATGCAAATGCTTTTCCATGTGGAATGTACCTTCTACATTAAGATGTCCATCGATAAGACATGCCATGCCATCTCCATCGATAAGACCTCCTTTTGAAAATCGGGATTTACATGCTCAGATTTATTTGAAGTAGAAGCCCAAGTGCGTCCTGAACAATCTTCTCTGATTCTGCATCTAGAGCAATGGTGGCTTCGTCTAAAAGTAGAATGAAAGGGTTTTTAGCATCTATCTAGCTATGGCTATTCTCTGCTGTTGCCCTCTTGACATCTGCACGCCACCTTCTCCTACCTGCATTTGGAAAGATAAGAATACTCGTTATTTTTTATTGACAAAATATAACTATGCTTATGAATACTTTTTAGAAGTCTGAAAGAAAACCCGTGTGTCATAGCCTTTAGGGAGTTGGCTAATGAAGTTGTGGGCGTTGGAAGCTTTTGCAACACTAATGATTTCATCCATAGTCGCATCATCCTTTCCAAACAAAATATTCTCACGAATGGAGGAGGCGAACAGAGCAGGCTCTTGACTACGCAGCCATTTCAGTTCCAGAAGAATTTCTCCATTAAGTGGATCGTAGAACCGTTCTAACAATGAATTTGCTGTCGATTTTCCAGATCCACCGCTGCCCACTAAAGACACTGTTTCGCGTGCAGGAATAGTGAGACAAAAATTGTGAAATATCATGCTATCTGGTCTGGATGGATACTCAAATTGAACGTTCTGAAATTCGACATCCCCCGAAACCTTTTTCAGCTCTTTTCCTTTCACATCCTCTTAATGTATTTCTGGTACTCTGTCAATCATCTTAAATATGAGAATAGCCACAACGCCCGCCTCAGAAAAGTAATTGAGATTTGGAAGCGCGCCCGCCAGAGCCCTGAATTTGTGATCAATTATTATATTTTCCAGCGAGAGAATAAAATTTCAATAATTAACGAGAATAAATGCACTAAGACTTACATTCCACCCAGGATTATGCAGTAGCCTACACCAAAAATCTTTCCACTGCTCACACCGTGATTCATCACCAATGTATTTCCATACCATGAAATGAATGCCCACAAAGAAAAACTTACAGATCCGTTGCTACCTATGGCAATCCCTTTTGCCAACCCTTGTTTAAGCCCGATTTTAACTGTTGCATCAAGTGCGGATGAAAAATTGGCCATAGTTTTTGCTTCTCCAACGAAAGAATAGACGGTTCTAATAGAAGAAACCGCTTGCTCTGCAATTATGCTATATTGGCAATTGATCAATGGAATGGAGAGCCTCGGAGCAGACCCCAAAGGGTAGTGTACATTCACAAACAGATCACCTAGCCCCCGAATCCCGAAATAAGAAAAGATTTGCTGAACTACGGGACAAAATATCTGATCCATCTCAAGCCCGATTAGACCTTGTAGGATTAGGAAATGGTTTGTGAAGGGGAAGGCCAGTCAGGATTCGCCCGCAGGATTCAGGGAGCTTGATGTCTAAAATTTAGCAATTCTTCCTTGACAAGTCCCAATGCCCAAAACAGCTTACATGGCCATTTCTCTCCCATTGAACATCACTTTCCGACCGTAAAGGTGTCTTGACTCTTGAGAATTATATATATAGAAAACCCAGTTGTTCATTCTGAATCTCCGTCTTACCTGGATCATATTATCGGTCTGGTAGCTTCTTCTATAAGGAAGGAAGCCAGTCGTTTAAGGATCTGTACGCCAGTATAAGGAAGGAAGCCAGTCTTTTAAGGATCTGTACGCCAGGAAAAGAGAAGTGGTGCCGCGTTTAAGCTTTATCGAAAACTAGTTTCATGGATTTCATTCATCTCTCCTCTGCATCAGGCAACAAAGTAAAAACGGCCCGCCAAACAATTCAAACACGCACAGGAAAAATTAAAAAAAAAAAAAAGAAGATAATCAACCAGTACAACCAATCCAACATAAAAACAACAAATAAATGTAAATCAACCAGCATGGCCACGCTGTGGATCAAACAAAACACAACAAGAAACCAACCTTTAATATTCTCTCCATCCAGAAGAATTTCTCCTTTGAGTGGATCGTAGAACCGTTCTAATATTGAAATGGAAATTGTGAAATATCATGCTATCTGGTCTGGATGGATACGCAAATTGAACGTTCCGAAATTCGACCTCCCCCGAAACCTTTTTCAGTTCTTTTCCTTTCACATCCTCTGAATCTATTTCTGGTGCTCTGTCAATCATCTTAAATATGAGAATACCCGCAACGCCTGCCTCAGAAAAGTACTTGAGATTTGGAAGCGCGCCCGCCAGAGACCTGAATTCGACATCAATTATTATGTTTTCCAGCGAAAGAAGAAAAGAGGGACCATTAAAATTACAATAATTAAAGAAAAACTGAGAAAAAGTAGTAAGACTTACAATCCACCCTGGATTATGCAGTAACCTACACCAAAAATCTTTCCGCCGCTCACGTCGTGATTCATCACCAATGTGCTTCCATACCATGAAATGAATGCCCACAAAGCAAAACTTACAGATCCGTTGCCACCTATGGCAATCCCTTTTGCCAGCCCTTGTTTAAGCCCAATTTTAACTGTTGCATCAAGTGCGGATGAAAAATTGGCCATAGCTTTTGCTTCTCCAATGAAAGAATAGACGGTTCTAATAGAAGAAACCGCTTGTTCTGCAATTATACTTATTATCCTTACGAGCGTTCGACCATAAAGCAATCCCCCTAGTATCCGTAAACTGGCTTGGAGTAATGTCACCCATGCCTACCTCCATGACAAATATAAACTGGCTGCATAGCTAGCAACGAAATTTGACAAATTCATGACGAAATTGGGAATCTGAAAATTCTCCCATTCTAGATAGATCAGAATCCAGCCGGCTACAATTACCATCAAATGTATACCAATTAAATTTATAGTTTGAGTTCAAATGGACAAAAACAAACTTCTCATGTATTGCTACTTGAGAAGCTCTGTTTTGGGATGGGTAGATGTGGAAACATACCTGTATGACGAGGGTGTCGTTGTAGACGAGGGTGTCCTGTATAATTTGGGTGTAGTTGTAGACGCTGTTAACAACCTCAGCAATGTGTGTACGACTGGTATCGAAAAATGCAACTTCCTGGCTGAGAGCAGCTCTCAAATACTCCCTGCGTAGCACAGATGCCTGTCTTTCTCCAGTCCTTGTCCAGCAGAAACCCTCTGAAACGCGTGGCCAATATTCAATAAATTGCTCTACTTTAAACCCACACACAGCTTATATCGTTAAAGAATAAAGAATAAACAGTTAGTTGGGAGTATAAAAAACTTCACCTAAAAATGCTGCAATCCATATTCCAGCTGCCAGATACAGAAAATGCACTATTTGCTGCATCATGGCCACAGCAGTATTGTCGAAATGGGTTGTGAAAGGAAGGCCAGTCAGGATCCGCCCCTTTCCAACTGTTATGGTGTCTTGACCCTTGCGAATTATATATAGAAAACCCATCTGTTCATTTCGAATCTCCGTTTTAGCTGGATCATATTATCGGTCTGGTAGCTTCTTCTGTAAGGAAGGAAGCGAGCTGTTCATTCCGAATCTCCGTTTTACCTACATCATATTGAAAAACTGTGGATATCTTTTCATATCGAAAAACTGCAACTCAGTAGGTGGTATTTTGGAGTAATAATCTTTTGGAGGCAGAACGGTTTAAGGTCAGAATGAATGAATGTAACCAACATTCAGGAATAGTACTTGTGAGAGCTTTCAGATTACCTGGTGTGAAACTACCCTTTTCAAAGCATCACATTCGGGGATAGTATTAGTGCGTTGTTTGCATCACATCCGGGGATGGTTCTAGTACGTTGTTTTCTGGGCTTTTAAGTACAAGTACAAAAATGCCGTGAAGGCGCCAACTTCACTAGAAATAAATGCAGTGAAGGCGCCAACTCCACTAGAAATAATGGCCTCTCTCCGTCATATCATGTTTGCAAATAAACCAAACACTACAGGGAAGCCAATGCGGATATAATATTGGAGTAGCATTTGGGCCGATGTAAGGTTTCGTTTTTAATTATGGAATTATTTTTTAATGTTTTATAACTAGCATAGCTGTTAATTCGCGGCTGAGAACGCCGAAAGGTAGCGGTTGAGAACACGTGTCTCCAATATACTGAGAATGCGTGCCTCCAATATAAAATGTTTGTGGTAACTTGTCTATGATAATATTAAACGAAGGCGACAGGTCATCAATTTCATAGGGTTTTCATGTTTTATGGTTTAAGTTTTATGTTAATGTTTTTATACTCCACTAGACTTCTGGCACCTGTTCTGGTTTCCTTCGGGCAGAACAGGTGCCAATGGATAATAGATGTTTTGCCTTGTCTCTATGCTGGTTTCCGGTCTCCGGCAGCATTTTTGACGTTTTAGACTGTTGACCATGTAAACTCTGTTACAGTTTTTTGATAATATATGATAGTAGGATCTCCCCCCTTTTTTATTTAAAAAAAAAAATATTAAACGGAACGTCAACGTGACAATTACATATCCTTACAGTAATTTTTTAAAGTGATTAAGTAAATGTTAAAAAGTAAACATGTTAACGGATGCCTTGATAAATTCAAGAAAGTTATGATCAATAAATCTGATCCATTGATTTTGGAAGACGACTAAAAATATGCCAGCATCTTCAATACATGTTCATTATCAATAAGTGTACGCCTTTAGATGTAAAATATATACTTTAATTAATGTACGTTCTATTTTATAAATATTTATAGTTTTATTAATATAAAACTTTTCCTATTTAAATATGTATATATATGTTTTGTAATCATAGTTTATATTTTATAATGTATTTATTTAATTTTAATTTTGAATAACTATTATTAATATATTTTATTTAATATTTTTCCTATTTAAATATGTATATATATGTTTTGTAGTCATACTTTATTTTATAATGTATTTATTTAATTTTAATTTTGAATAACTATTATTAATATATTTTATTTAATATTTGTTTAATTTTGAATAATTATTAGTTTAATAATAATAATAAATTTATTTAATTTTGAATAATTATTATTAATATTAATATATTTTTGTTTTAATTTCATATTTATTTATTAAGAAATTGTGTTTTTAATATAAAGTATAATTTTTGATAATTATTATTGATATTATAATCATATATATTTTAATATTGTATTTATTATTGATGATAATATTTATATACATTTATTTTAATTTCATTTATATTAAGTAATTATATGAGTAGTTAATTAGTGGATAAAGAGTACATATGTTACAAGTGGGAATTGAAACTAGGTAGGTAGAATAACCTTGAATCCATGGTTCATTAGGACGAAACCCAATTGACATGTTAAGTTTATCTACTTGTTAAGTTACTTCATCTTAATATTTATATGAATTGAAAATGGCTATATAATATTGGAGTAGCATTTATGCTTAGTCAATATTTCAATAAATGCTATGTTTATTAAGTAATTAAATGAGTGAGTTAAAAACTGGATAAAACACATATAAAAGAAACCCAATTCACATATTGAATTTTTCTACTTATTAATTTACCTATTGTATTTAAATGATAAAAAAAAAACAATTTTCCATATAAAATATAATTATTGATAATCATAATGATTTACAATAATCTTAATATCATTTTATTTTCATATTTATTAAATAATTACATTAATCTTAATATTTTTTTATTTTCATATTTATTAAATAATTACATTAATTTTAATTTCATTTTATTTTCATATTTATTAAATAATTATATTAAAAGTAAATTAAAAAGTAAACCAATAACAAACACAAATATTATACATGTGATCATATTTCAATTATATTAAATTATACATTAAATAATATATATGATAGAAATTTTACTTTATTTTATAAAAAAAATGAACCACCTAAAATATTGATCAGATTTCAATTATATTAAATTATAGATTAAATGACAAATACAATTTCCATCACTCTAAAATTATCATTTATATTTATAATTTATCTAAACTTATATATATATATATATATATATATATATATATATATATATATATATATATAAAATATAGTCTTATCATTTTAATTTGTACATACAATTCAATATTTTTATAAAAAATCTAACTCAATTCAAAATAATATATATTATATATTTTATTTTATTTAAAAAAAAAAAAATTCTAAAATGATAAATTATCATTAATTATCATTAAGTATCTATAATTTATCTAAATAATGATAAATGAAAAAATGAAAAAAAAAAACCAACATACATAAAATTATTTTAAAACAAAATGATATATAGCATACACAGGGTAGTAATAAAACTTACATATGATAAATATAATGTACAAAATTAAAAATGCTAAAAAAAAAAATCAAATATTTAAAAAGGGTTAGAGATTGTATAGAGGTAAAATTGTCAACCCTAAAAAAAAAAAATGCATTGATGAAAACATTGTAATTCACAGTAAAAATCATATAATTTGTAAATCCTATAAAAGTACTATTGCCTCAAATACTTGGTTCATTTTCCATGAATTCAAAATTACAGAAATCAATCTCAAATTGAACTTTATATGGCAAGTACGCAACATAAAACTTACTTTATATGGCAAGTACGCAACATATATTTATGCCTCCGCAACATAAATCAATCTCAACATATATTTATGCCTCCGCAACATATATTTATGCCTCCGCAACATAAATCAATCTCAAATTGAACTTTATATGGCAAGTACACAACATATATTTATGCCTCCGCACGAAAAGATGAACTTACTTACTAGTCGTTTGTTGTTAAAGGGAAACGTAGTCCTCACTATATTCAAGACACAATTATCGACAGAATTCTACAGCCCCAAAAGCCATATGAGTCACTGCATGTACACATTCATCTGTCGTGTCATGAAAAAAAGACGGACGGAAAGAAAGACAAAGAGAAGAATGTGTACCTGCAGTAGCCGGAGCCGAGGTTTTACGACCAGCCACCGGAGTCGAGGTACTCTGTCAATCATCTTAAATATGCGAATAGCCGCAACGCCTGCCTCAGAAAAGTACTTAATATTTGGAAGCGTGCCCTCCAGAGCCCTAAATTTGAGATCAATTATTCTGTTTTCCTGGGAAAGAAAAAATGAGGGACAAATACAATTGTAATAATTAAAGAAAGAGAATAAATGTAGTAAGACTTACATTCAATGGAGTGGAGAGCTTCGGAGCAGACCCCGATGGGTAGTGCGCATTCACAAACAGATCACCTAGCCCCCGATTCCCGAAACAAGAAAAGATTTGCTAAACTACGGGACGAAATATCTGATCCATCTCAAGCCCGATTAGATCTTGTAGGATTAGGGAAGATCATGAGCACTCAAGACCTATATCAGGTAAAGATCTTTTCAATGAGTCGAAATGGGTTGTTCATTCCGAATCTCCGTTTTAGCTGGATCATATTATCGGTCTGGTAGCTTCTTCTATAAGGAAGGAAGCGAGTCGTTAAAGGATCTGTACGCCAGGACAAGAGAAGTGGTGTCGCGTTTAAGCTTTATCGAAATCCAGTCTCATGGATTTCATTCATCTCTCCTCTGCATTCGGCAACAAAGTAAAATCGGCCCGCCAAACAATTCAAACACGCACAGGAAAAACAAAAAAAAAAAGAAAAATCAACCAGTGCACTCAATCCAACAAAAAAACAACAAATAAATGTAAATCAACCAACATGGCCACGCTGTGGATCAAACAAATCACAACAAGAAACCAGACAAGACAAGCGAATGCTGAATACCAAAGAAGCCGAGATGAAACTACAACTGTGTTTGCTTTTGAAATGGTTTTATATACGATTCATTTCCAACGGTCACCAACCATCGTATGATTTAAATTTTTTTGACGCACGCTTTTTCTGATTTCAAATCCACCGCAAAACGATCTTGGGCTCCCATTTAAATCCACCGCAAAACGATCTTGGGCTCCCATGGCGAAGGCAGAGTTAAAAGATTGCGTTACCGTGGGAAGAGTTAACACAAAAAAAAAAAATTGACGCCCGCTTTTTCTGATTTCAAATCCACCGCAAAACGATCCTTTTTCTGATTTCAAAGAGCATATTTTTATTTTATCATCAACTATTGTGTAAAAATATTATGTTTTTATTTTTAATTATTCAGTTTAAAAGTAATATGTTTTTTTTTTTTTTAATTTGTGTGGAAATATTCTATTTTTGTTTTTAATTATTTAGTTTAAAAGTAATATTTTTTTTTTATTTATGTTGAAGTAGAAGAGCATTTTTTTATTTTATCATTAACTATTATTATGTTCAAAGTATTATGTTTTTATTTTTAATTATTCCTTTTAAAAGTAATATGTTTTTTATTTTGTTTTTAATTAGTGTAAAAATTAGTACGTTTATTTTATTTTATTTTATTGTTAATTATTGTGTTAAAATTAGTATGTGTTTATCTTATTTTTAATTATTGTGTTAAAATTAGTATGTTTTTATTTTATTTTTAATTATTGTGTTAAAAGTAATAAGGTATTTTATAATTTAATTTGGGGGAGATGTTGTTAGATGACTTTATATAGTTAAAATAAATAACTATGTATTTATGTATGTGGATTTGAAATTAATATGTGTGCATTGTGCATACATTCTAATTTGGAAATTCATTTAATTTAATAAGACAAATTTTAGTATGGTTTAAATTCAATGATATGAAGCCCATTTTACATTAATAACAAGTCATGTTTAGTTATAATGTAATATTCCACTTAGTAACATTTTATAACTATAGGTGTCATGTAATACTCTATTAGTAACATTTTCTAACCATATATCCATCCTAAAATGTGTTATAACTAGTCATGTTGCAACCTTATTATATACAAATAGTTTATAGTACCATTAAATAGTTTGTATTATCTGGAAATGTTGCAAAGGAGTTGAGATAGTGTTAAGAAATAAAGAATATGTAAAATGGAGAATTGAATAACATAATATTTGTAAACGAGTGTTGAAATGATGCGAGTTTTCCACTATTTAGGATTTTCAAACAATTTTATTTATTTGTTTATGTTTGTTATGGGCTTATAAGAAAAAACAATATGTAAAGATGATAAGGGGAAGGAAAAAGCATATCCCAAGGAAAAAATAACATAAACGAAGGAAAAAGAATAAAAAAATTATTAGAAAGTACTAGTCAAACAAGATGGAAGCAATGAGGTTCCCTAGTCAAACTATGTTGTTATTGAGAAGCACTTCAAACATTCAAGGCCACGAAATGCATGATGGGTGTGAGGTTGTGGTAATAATTAGGTTTACCATACCTCACAAGTCTATCATGTGAGCTTGGAAGTTGGCCATGGGGCCTCTTCCTACTAGTGTCAAAAATTTATACTATTACTTCCAATGATCTAACCTTGATAAGATTGTTGCCTCACAATCAACTCATCCGATAAGGAAAAAGATTTTAGAGACTCCCCCTTATCATTTAACTCATTGGTCTCTCCTCATCTTGAAAAAATGTAATGTTTTCATTCACTCTCCCATGTTGCAAATATGCTTTGACTACCGAATACCGAAGTAGAATGTAATCAACTCATTAACCACTACTCTCTAAATTTTTATGTACTTACTTATGTGCATCGAAATAAATTTAGAGTTGTAGAGACTAGCATGGTAGAAACCAAACTTTTCTAGTTAGATGTAGCACCAAGTAATAATAGCCTTAGAAGATAAGTGGCAACCTCTTCTTTTCTCATATTAGCTCCATTGTTGGATGGTACATAGAAGAGAGGCATCTTATTCTTATAGAGGTGCTTGTTATGTTTATACAAGCCTCTTTCCCCACATATCAATATGATTTTAATGTGTTTGTTACTGTCTAGTTCCACCCTGAGCCCAAAACAATCCCAAATATTGAAACAACTCTAAGAGAAGCTTTATCATAGGTTCTTGGATGAAAATACCTAAATTTATGCACACTATTGTTATGATTGGATCAAAGTTGATCTTTGTAGTATCAAGAAGGGAATGAAACCATTAATGCCAATTTCAAATCCTCCCATGACACCAATACACGAGGTCAATCAATCAATACCTTGGTTTGTAAAAATCAGACTTGTTCCACCAAGGAGTGCATGCTTTTCATTTGTAAGTGGAATTTTTGTTGAAAGTGGAGAAGTATCTCCAATGTAAGTAATAATGTAATGAACTAATAATTATTTATCGTGCTCATTTAATTGCATTAATGAGTTAAAAAATTGTTTCCTATTGAAATTATGTGCTCATTTAATTGCATTAATGAGTTAAAAATTTGTTTCCTATTGAAATTATGTGGATATCTTTTTTTAAACTTTATTCTATTTCTTACATTGATGTACCCTTGATAATATTGTTTCCTGAGAATCAACTCATCTAATAGGGAAAAAGAGTTCAAAGATTCCCCTTTATCATTTAACTAACTGGTCTCTCCTTGTCATGATGAAATGTAATGTTTTCATTCACTCTCCCATGTTGCAATTATGCTTTGACTAACTAACCATAATCTAATTTATTCATTAACCACCACTCTCTAAAGTTTTATATACTTACTTATATGCATCATAAGAAATTTAGAGTTGTAGAGACTAACATAGTAGAAACCAATTTTTTCTAGTTTGACGTAGCACTAAGTAATAGTAGCCTCAGAACACAAGTGGCACCCTCATTGATACAACACCATGCATATAATGAAATAAACAATGGGAGTTTGCAAACTATATCACCGACAAGTTGTAGAAACTCACTAGAGGTACTACTAGTTGGCATAATATCGTTATGGCTTGATGATGATTGTTCTTACATTCTTAGCAGCTAAGAAGTATGTGGAAATTTTCTATTTCTTATATTGTAGTGGAGAAGTATCTCCAATGTAAGTAATAATTTACCAGTAACTATGTTAACCTACTGTAGTGGAGAAGTATCTCCAATGTAACTAATCATTATGTTAGCCTACTATGGTGGAGAAGTA
Organism: Picea engelmannii; assembly: GCA_009831015.1. Classification (NCBI taxonomy): domain Eukaryota; kingdom Viridiplantae; phylum Streptophyta; class Pinopsida; order Pinales; family Pinaceae; genus Picea; species Picea engelmannii. The sequence continues at coordinate 39,828 of ML819570.1, forward strand.
TCTCCAATGTAACTAGTAAGTAGTGGAATTTTTGTTGGAAGTTGAGAAGTATCTCCAATATAACTAATAATTTGCAGGTAACTATGTTAGCCTACTGCACTGGAGAAGTATCTCCAAAGTAACTAATCATTATGTTAGCCTACTGTAGTGGAGAAGTATCTCCAATGTAACTAGTAGTAGTGGAATTTTTGCTAGAAGTGGAGAAGTATCTCCAATGTAACTAATAATATAATGAACTAATAATTCTCTAAATTGTACTCATTCAATTGGATTAATGAGTTAAAAATTTGTTTCCTGTTGAAATTATGTTGATTTTTTTTTTTTATTTTTTTTTTTAAACTTTATTCTATTTCTTTCAATTATCTACCCTCGATAAAATTATTACCTCACAATCAATGCATCTGATATGGAACAAGAGTTCATAGACTCCCCGTTATCATTTAACTAGCTAGTCTCTCATTGTCATGACAAAATGTAATGTTTTCATTCACTCTCCCATGTTGAAATTATGCTTTGACTAACTAAGCATAATGTAATCTACTCATTAACCACTACTCTCTAAATTTGTATATACTTACTTATGTGCATTCTAAGAAATTTGGATTTGTAGATACTAACATGGTAGAAACCAAACTTTTCTAGTTTGAAATAGCACCAAGTAATAGTAGCCGCAAAAGATAAGTGACAACCTCGTTGATACAACACCGTGCATATAATGAAAGAAACAATGGGGCTTTGCAAGTTATAACACCAAAAAGTTGTAGTAACTCACTAGAGGTACTACTAGATGGAATAATACCTTTATGGATTGATGATGATTGTTCTTATATTCTTAGAAGCTAAGAAGTATGTGGAAATCTTCTATTTCTTATGTAAGAGCTCTATTTCCCCTTCCTTGAAAATAATCATTATGTTAGTCTACTGTAGGCCTACTGAAATTTACATTAACTTAATATTGCATGAATTTGCCTCTTTTACAATATTTAAGTAGAATTCATTGCAAGCCATAATAATTTACAATAATCCATCTCACCAAGAGAATATTAATTTGGCCATAAGGTTCATTTTTCCTTTCTGCCATATATCTATTGCAAGGGAAATATATCGCACTACTACTGAGCAAGGATTAAGCCCATTCAACAACTTCATGACATCAAGGCCAATGCTTCAAACCAATGTAGGGAATAACAAAGACTCCTTTAGAATCATTTCTCTAGTCTTGAAGGGAAACTCAAGCTATTGTAACACATCACACATGCCCTTTTCTTACATGCTAGAATTAATAATGAACATATGTATGAAGAGTGTGAAAGTTTTGTTGATACTACATGTTTGTGGTAACAATACTCATAGCATGATATGAATAATGTCTTCAAAATATGTCTCTCTATGGTTGACACTTGATCACAAGACCTATTGTTGAGTACTCTTGACACATTAGCTTCTTTTATCCTCAAAGAGTTTTCATATCATCATCCTGCAAGTTAGGCACTGATGTTATGGATTTCCTCACCTTTGTAGTCATCATCATCAACAACACAAAAGGAATTACATTCTTTAAGGTGTATTCATAAACTGGAATACCTTTTCAAAAATGATTCTCAAATCTGCATTAAGAACTTTTAATGTATCCACATGATTTCCATTGGATTTCAAAAATTCACTTCTTTCAAATTCTGGAAAAGGATGAGCCATATTGTCTTGTCCATGATTTGTTTTTTACATTTGATGAAAATTTCCCATACACCATAGGTAAAACCCTATGGTTCTCCACAAACTTGTGGGTAACATCTGACTCCTACTTGGGGACATGTACTCTTCGTGGGACTGCATGGGGACCTCATAATATTTCCTTCTTAAATATGTGAAAACTCTTTCCTATGTGCTTCATCATCATTCAAAATAGAGCAATGTAAAAATCCAAGTGTATGTGTGTCGGAATCCCTATTATTGATGGCAAGTCCATAAATCTAAGTGTCTGTAAATCAATTGTGTCTCTCATTGTTTGTCAAAAAATATTGCTACAGGATCCTTCTACCCACCTTTGGATATGAGTGCTATAACAATTATCACACCATGATGGATCCTCCAACTTTGTTATCTTGATCCTAAAACCATCTGGGTGTAAAAAATGTTGGTTATTTTGTTGTAGTTTTGCATCATGGACTATGCAAAAAGGATGATATTTTGTTAGTTACAGATAGAACCTCATCCTTATTATGGAAAATCCAATCATGTTTTTCTTCATATTTTCTGATCAGAGAATTTCCTTTTCTTGGGTTCCTTTAGGTTCTATGTGAACGGTGATCCTAAAATTCACTAGATGAAAAGTTATTAAACCTTTTTTATTATGAGATTTTCATTTCCATAGCTTATGTCAATCCTAGAATCTAAATCTAGGCTCCCATCCATATCAAAGTCAGAGTTGTATTGTTTATTGATCACTTAATTCTTGTGAAAATCATCACTACCCTATCCAAATTTTGGGAACGATTCCTCCAGGGAATGTTTATCTTCATACTGGTTCTCTTAGAGCACCAAAAAGTGGGAAGAACATAGAATATTATTGTTGGTATAAACTAGGTCTTTATTCCCATTCATAAAACCAACAACATTTTCATCTGACACTTCATTACTAACAATATCTTGACCAGTTTGTAGCAGTGACAAATCCATCTCTTCTATGAGATAGTTAGAGACATTTCATATACACTCTCCTGTTGTGACAGGAAGAGAATAATCACAGTCCTTGGGATTAAAACTGAAAATAGGTTCATTCCATAGACACTCCATGACTACGTCTTCATTTTCCAAATGTTGTTCCTCATCCCTTTCTTTATTTGTAGAAGTTTGTTCAACAATGGAACAATCATCAACATGTTGTTCTCATGTTCCAAAAACAATGATTTATTTTTGCATTACATTGTTATCATGGTGGTCATATTCACTATCGTCAAAGGGTGGAGTAGAGGCTTCTTCCATGAATTTTTCATTGTTCAGATCATAATTTTCATAAACAAGACTGCTTTGAAAGATGACCAAATATGGTGTTAGATTCACATGTGATAAACTTTAATATTCCTCAATCTCCTCACCCATATCTTCAATGGTGGTTTCATCTAAGATGTTATCTTCATAAATATACTCCTCATCTTCCTTTAGGATAATAGGAGTTTCTTCTTCAAAAGAAAATAAAAAGGGGCCTTTTGTTACGTTGAACAAGAAGAAGTCACCCAAGTCATATGGGATGGAACCCTTTTCATTGCTTTGTTATATCATTGCATTGGGATCATTAATAACACCTCCAACAAGTACATTATCCTCTTATTGAAACCCATGGCTAAAAGTTGTATCTCTTTCCACACCAAAATCAAGGTAATTTTCATCATCTTTTGCATGGATACCAACCTCCTCAAATTCTGGGAAAGGGCCTTCTCTTGGAGCATATTTATCACCACAATCAGTATTCAAGGATTCATAGACCTGCTCTTCAAGAACAACATGAACTTGTTCTCTCTTCATTGTGTTGAGACTGTCAACATCACTAACAAGCACATCCTCCTCATCTTGGAACTGATCACTAAATTCCATCTCAACACGTGTCTCATCCCTAACCTCAAAATATTTCTGCAATCATCTATGTCCATGTCACCCCAATGGCCATCTTTAAAAATCAATGGTTCATCAAAGTGCAACATACATGATCAACCCATGTTCTGACCCAAATGTAAGGTTTGATTTAGATTGATGAGGTGACCACTACAACTCAGATATGTTGTTTTCATCACCACACTTGTTGTTGCAGTGTTCTTTTGTATTCAAAATATCCACATTGTCTGCTTCATGGCTTGCAGTGATGACCTCAAATTCTTCATGAATCTTCTCTTCATCTTCCTTTCGGACAACAAAAACAATGCTACATGCTTCTTATATGGTTGCTTCAACTGAGTCATTATAAGGCCCTAAAAGCTCCTCTTCTTCTAGGGTTGAAATTGTTATGGACTCCTCACCAATACTGCTATCAAAATTTGTAGTTAACAGTAGACCAAGGCTATACATGCGCTCGTGGTTTAATGATTGGAGAAATTTTTAGATCCAAGTCTCTATTTCTATAGTTGTAATATTGTAGAGATTCATCTCACTTTAGAACTAGCTCTTAAGGTGGTCAAATGCTTACAAATTCTAGTTTTATTTTAGTATTGTTTTAAGAAAACCATATTTTTTTTCTTGGATTTGATACAGTAACACTCACTTAATAATTTAGACAAGTTTGTTGGAAATTTGAGGGAACTGACATCTGTCCAAAGAATCCATTGGCTATTGGCAGCCTGATTTTTGGTTCTGTTGTGATTTTGTCCCTTCTAGAAATATGGCAACTTACTTACAAGCCATATCCAATTAAAATGATGGAAATAACGAATAATAAGAAATAAAGGAGAGTAATAGAAGATATTATCTATTTTATTCAAGATAGATGTAGTGTGTAAACCTTGTAATATGGATGTTAGCTTGTCATCAACGAAGAAGGATGATAGTGTGTGGGCAAAGCATGTGATTTTTGAAGCATTTTTGTATTGTTGTTTCCTAGTTTGCATCCCTATTTTAGTTGTTGTTTCCTCATTGTGCATGTATAATTGTGTAGTGGTTTGTCTTTTATTTTCAGACATCTAATTCTACAATGATTTTGTCGTTTATTTTTTTGTATACTCTGCCTTGATTGTTGTACAAGAGGAGTTAAATATAACTATTAAAATATAGATGCATCTGTTGTATATTCAATTAGACAATCTGAACTAAAGATTATATCTTTTTGTATATCCATTTATTCCCAACAAATCCTTCAAGGTCCTCTAGCACCGTTTCACTACTTGATCCAACTTGGAAAGGTATTTTTGTACTTTTCCCGGCAAATTGGCATTTTTATTAAACTTTTTTGGGTTAGGATGGCTTTGGACATGTTCACGCTGGCATTATTGATCTCAATTGTTAACTAAATTCTGATTAATTCGTAGTGATATTTTAAACATAGTCATAAAGACCTTACAAATGATAATATTTTTGGCACTAAGGTCGGACTCCAAGAGCCTTTTATCCACATGAGCCTTTGACTAAATTGGAAGTTTTTGTGTCTTTGACTGAATTATTATTTATATATTATATGTGGTTTCATAGTAATTATGTTATTTGTACTAAACATGTACCCATTGTGTCTATTGTAAATACAATATGCTCAATGGTATACAATGTTGTTGCAAGAAAAATATGTTGAAATTGACGTTGTGGGCAAATAATTCAACAATTTTATTAGTGTGGTTGATGCACTTGTTTGAGATCCAATTCGGAGAAACAGTGAGTTGAATTATCTAGTGGGCTATAGGTTTTGTTATCCCCATTTTGTGGATAACTAAGGAGATATGCCTCGAGGCCCTCAGGTTGCAGATATGGAGTGTCAAGAGACTACATGACCAACAATACCCTTTTGCACAAATGGAAAACCCACTTACCACCATAGATGGGCACATGTTTGCAGATGGCATCCACCACACCAGCTGGATTTTGAAAGGAACTGGGCCTTGCTCCATGAGGTACAAGTCAGTATTATGGTGAGCATCATTTCAATATTTAAGCCATTTGATTATGTTGTATCTTAGATTTCTCTAGATTTCATGATATGTGCTTGGACATTATGCCTTTTGTCCTTCTTCGCCTTGGTGATTGACATTGTTCCCTAGTAAGTGGTTCTCATTGGGAATGGGTTTGCTACTGGGAACTCCCTTAATGATCCATCATACTGTTCCTGACCATACTTACCTCTTTCCATCATTATTCCCCTCCATTTCCTTATTTCTTGGGATTATATGGTATATTGACCCAAGAAGGGGTTGTCCCTCATTCTATGGGAAGAAGGGGGTTGGTGTTGGCTAAAAGATAAAAGCCTTATATAAACTGATCCGGATTATTTTTCGGCACGAAATGAGAGCGGGGATATACTAAAGAAATGTATAGAGATATCTCGGATATCCAATAATATAAAAGAAATGTATCAGAGATGAAACCATAAACACGAAGATATAGTAATACACAATTTTCTATTAATGAGCGAAAATGTACAAAGACTGTAAAAATACATAGTGAAAGACTCGCTATAATGGTGGCAACGTATCTCTGAGAAGAGATGTGTCCACTACTCGCATTCACAAGAAAATGATTTTACAATGAGGCTCCAAATTCCTTTTTATCATAAATAAAATCCAAAACCCTAACCCCAGAAGATGAAAATCCAATAGTTTTGTGGACCCCATTTTGGGTAGTTTGGTGTATCAACTTCCCAGGGGCATAACTTTGGCATACAATCTTTGTTTAGGGTGCACGATAGCTCGTTGGAAAGGTATCATCGAGGATATTGATTTTGGGGGATCAATCAAAGCCTTTGGCTATAATTGAGAAGTTCAATCCCTAAAAACCTTCCTTTAGAGCCTCAAAATGGCCCCAAAAATTAAAAACTGTTAAAAATAGTAAATTGCCAAAATAGCCAAAAAACTATTTTGAGCCAGTTGAAAAAGGTGGGTGGCCACTAATATCCACCTGGATCAATCCTCCCTCCTTAGGAAGCAATGGTCTCCATTGTGTTGAATTCCCAAGGGAGAGGGAAAAGCCTTTATTGAATCTGCATCTTGATGAGTTGCTTGCCTTGTTGGAGAAGTTGAGATGTTTAGCTTGTTGAAGGTTTGGACCTTTTTAACTAGTCTGGATACATGATATGCCTTTGTGCAGAAGGAATCTTTACACTTTGTTGCAATCTTGTCGACATGCTTCTATTGGATAGAAGGTGCTTGGACTATGGCTGCAATGATGTTCTTTTGTTCATGCTTTGAATAGACTGTGAAGAAGTTGAATTTTGTAGTATGAGATACTACCTTGTGGCACTGTTTAGGTGGGATAATAGTCAAAATTACCTCTGGTATCCTATAGAGATGACCCCCTAGAGTAACAATGACACTACGCGGTCGAGACTCATAAATAGCATGGCGCTTCCACATATATGGCTAGCCCAAGATAACATCACAGACATACAGGGGGGAAACATCACATAATACCTCGTTCTTAAAGGGTTGGATGTCGTATGACAATCAACACTGCTGGCTAACATGAAGATCTCGTCCATGGCAAAGCCACCCGATGTTGTATGGTTGCGGGTGTGTTGTTGTCGACAATCCCAACTATTTGACGACCTCCTGAGATGAGGTTCTTCTGGCTTCCGCTATCAACAATAAAATGCAACGGGGTCCCCTTCACCCACATCTGTGAATGAAAAAGGTGCTCCCCATCTTCAGAATCAATTGGTTCTTCTAGTTGAATTGTTACAGTTGCGACAATAACAATGGGGTCTACGTCGATGATCTGTCTTCTATCAGTATTTTTATAATCAAATCCTAAATCAGGGTTCGACTCCTTGTCTTTTATCTCAGCCACCAATGTATGTTTTGAGCGAGAGTCATCAGTGTTGTGCTAGGAGATTTCATGGAAATCACACCATTTTTTAGTGTCCTTTTTCATCTTTCTGTGACCCTTCTTTTCCTGTGGCTTGGACTGGTTTTCGGGAGACTGTTTGTTAGGGTCATTTTATCATACTTTGGTTGTTGAAGATTTGTAGACCTGAACTCCCATTTGTTCTGGTGCTTAAATTTATGCTTGATTTTAACAACCTATCGATAAGCAGCACCGAGTGATGAGATTTCTAGAAAATCTATTTCAGTTTGGTTTTATCTATGTAGAGCCCCATGATATTTCAGAACCAAATGTCATTCAGATTCTTTGATACCAAGCTTGGTGCACAAGGTATGGAAGGTATTAGTGAAATCTGAAACTTCTTGGCCCCTCTCTTGCCACAGTGTGGTCCATCTCATGAGCCGGTCCTCATAATTTCCAACAGGGTAATATTGTTCCTTCACTGCATCCACAAAAAAATCCCAAGTGGGCTCGACCCCATATATTCCAGACTCCTTTGTGGAACTTTGCTCCCAGTAAATTTCCCACCAATATTTGACATGGGGGAGAGCCTTAAGAAGTGCGAAGGTGATATTTTCCCTATCGGAGAAATTATGAATAGCGAAATAACCTTCTAGCAGATTTAACCATTTTTCTAGTGAATCCAGATCTATCTATCCTTCAAATATGAGAATATCAAAATTAACTTGTACCTTGAAAGGAGAGGTTCCTCCAAAGTGGCCACTTGATGAATACATGCCTGTTTTTATTGGCAAGTGTTGAAGGATGTGGGAAAAATTCTCCATCATTTCATCCCTCTGCCACGTGAGAGCTTGCTCAAGCAACAGATTAATAGAATCGTCCACTTTGTCGTTTTTATTTTCTTCCACCATGGAGGGTTTTTTAGGTGTGAAATAGCGGTTTCCCTCAAGAGATAACAGATCAAGACCCAACTTTCTATACTCGGACCTCGTCGGGGACATGCACTGAAAAATGATCAAGAGCAACCTGCTCTGATACCACTGATCTAGATTATTTTTTGGCACCAAATGGGAGAGGAGATATAATAAAGAAATGGACAGAGATATTTTGGATATCCTATAGTATAACAAAAATGTATCAGAGATGCAACCATAAACACAGAGATACAGTAATACACGATTTTCTATTAATGAGCGAAAAGTACAAAGACTATAAAAATACAGAGTGAAAGACTCGCTAGAATGGTGGTAGCTTATCTCTGAGAAGAGATATGTTTGCTACTCGCATTCACAAGAAGATGATTTTACAACGAGGCTCCAAAGGCATTTTTATCATAAAGAAAATACAAAACCCTAACCCCGGAAGATGAAAATCCAACAGTTTTGTGGACCCTATTTTGGGTAGTTTGGTGTATCAACTTCCCGAAGGCGTAACTTTGGCATACAATCTCTTTTTGGGGTGCACGATAGCTCGTTGGAAAGGTATCATCGAGGTGATTCATTTTTGGGGCTCAATCAGAGCCTTTGGTTATCATTGCAAAGCTATATCCCGAAAAACCTTCCAATTAGGACCTCAAAATGGCTCTGAAAGTTAAAAACTGTTAAAAATAGTAAATTACCAAAATTGCCAGAAAATTGTTTTGAGCTAGTTGGAAAAGGTGGGTGGCCACTGATATCTACCTAGATCATAAAAATTCCAAATTATTTTCGCATGGATCAACCAAGAAAACAATGAAACACTTATCTTAGAATAAAGGGGACCCACAATATAATAAAGAAATGATAGAAAGGTTAGTTGAAGGATAGGAGGTCTCATCACGAGTCGACCTATCACATCCATGGATATCTAGTGGTATGAAATTGTCATCATCTAGTCACCAAACCAGGGCAATGGCTCTCAGTTGCATGGATGAGAGAAAGGGGGTCTCATCATGAGCCATCCTTCTCATTTCCATTAGGTCTTTGTGGGTGACATTTCCATCACCTGGTCACCACGCCAAGGCAGTGACCTTCAATCTCTCCTTATGCTATCATGAAAGAAAATATAAATAAATAAAGACAAAAGGAAATTGATGGGCTTGGAAAAAGTGCATTGAAGACGAAGGTACCACACACCCTCTACAAAGGCACCCATAAATGAGACACTACAGCCCCTTGTATGTCATGATCCCTATGCCCATTGAGTCTTGATCCCATCCACCTCATACACTTTACATGGCTTAGAGAGGGACCTCTTGGAAGCTCTCCTTGACCTAGGGAAAGATCTACCCAATAGGACACCTTGTCAACCCTCCCATATTTAAGCTTGACAAGTTTCATAGTGTCTTTGAGTTGTTAATTGTTTGATATAGTGATATTTTATGCACATTCTTAGATGGATTATTTATTGATTGGATTCACTTATCATGATGTTATGACTTGAGATCCTTGGAGGGAGTGTTCATTTGTCTTTGAAGGACCTAGTTTGTGGACAGTTTTGGGAGAACAAGCCTAGCTTAGGCTTCCATGGGACTACAAGCCCACTGGTTGGATGATAGGGACTCACATGCCAGATGAGAGAGATCAAACTTGGATGGAATTGATGATGACTTGGACGACCTATTACACCCCTTACTTTCCAAACGATTTTCCCATAAGGGGCAAAATGTTCCACTTTTGAGCTTGACGTCATGATCTTGGGGGCTAGGGAATGGTGGTGAGGTGCCACTCTTTGATACATTGATGTTTTGGGGAGAATAAAGTATTCACCATTATATGAGTGCCTAGATTCTTGACATGTGGCCTTTGGAGGCCCATCCATGCTTCTCCAACACCAACGATTTCCTCAAAGTGGTAAAACGTCCATTAAAGGGGTGACATCCTTCTAAATTAGGGTTTAATCTGTGCAAAAAGTGAAATTTTAAGTGAATTTCTTAATATTACTTTGTTAAGGGGGAAAGTTTAGGGTTGTTGACCCCTAATATTATGTTTTACTCCTTAATTTGTGGATAAACTATGTTAGCTACTTTTAGTATAAATAGAGATCATAAGATCTCATTTTAAATCATAACTCTCCCTTGTGTGAGAGACTTGGTCTGAAAATTTTGGCCCTCTTGGGTATTTCTATCTCTTTTTCACTTGTGTATGGTTATACTTATGAATGGTTATGTGCTAGACTTGGAAGGCTTTTCTATTTCTATCATGGTGGATTATCTTGGCATTTTTTCTTGAATTGGTATGGTTTTTACTTTCTTGCTATCATTTGTTTCAAGTCAAGTTTATTGTGCTAAGAACTATGTGGGAAGTATAAGGGCATACACCCACACCTTAGGCTTCATCACTTTATGCTTCATCTTATTTCTTCAAAAAGGGTTTGCTAAGAGAAGTATAAGGGCATACTCCCTCTTAGCTTAAAACCTAGCCTAGAGAAACTTGCCTTGGAAAGTAAAAGGGCTTACACACACAAGGAGGTAGATTCTCTAAGATCCTTTTGACTCCATTAACCCAATAGTAAAGGAACTAGGCATACTTTTTTTCATTGGAGATATCAAATCATTGCCTTGGGAAACACATTTTTTGCTCTTTTGAAAAGTCTCTTGCTTAAAGTTGATTTGTCTCATTGTGAGGAGTCTTCCCCCACTAGGGTGTCCCTTCTCTCCCAATACTCTAATTTCTATTAAAAAATTAAACTACAGCCATTAGGGTTGCATAACCCTAGCTACTAACACTCTCATAACTCCTAAACCAACCCTAGACTAGCTCTCTAACTTTGTTCATTTAATCTCCTAACCAGGGCGCATATTTTGATCTAGTTCTTGGCAACGTTTCATGGTTGATTTTGTTGTTGCTTTCCAATGAGCGTTACATCCATAAGGCTGCAATTTTCTGCAGAAAACACATGTTTACAACAACCATCTTATCTAGCTTCTTAAGTGCCAATTTTCAACCTATATTCATTGCTAAGTTTGATGTTGATTTACATAACTAGTCTAGATCTTTATATGTTGATTTTAGATGTTTTATTTTTTGATATAAGCTGATATCTACTGTTGCAAATTAGGGAAAACAAAATTAACTTGCTGATCCAACTAACATATATCATTGCAAAATCTGTTTTCTTGTGTCTTGGGCAGGTACAATCATCCGAAAAATTACTAGACCTGTGGGGCAGAAATTACTTAACTTGCAAGGTATCTCTCCCTACCTTTCATTCCACTTAGATTTGACCTCTAGCAGCTTCACTTCCATTTCCCTCCATCTCCATCTCAATCTCCCTAGGGTTACCAGGATCGTCTCCCTAGAGTGACCTAATCACCCTTAAAGTGCGGGACCTACATCGAGGTGACATTGGGTATAGGATTCCCAAGTTGTAGCTCTTTCTTTGTGGTTGGATCAGAATTTTCACAACCTACAACTTGCGCTATAACAGGTTTCATTTCATTTCAAATGTCAAAGAGTTGGAACTAGTTGTTGGGAATATGGATAGAGATGGGGGTTGATTAATCCACATGAGAAAAGAATGTTTAAGAAGGGTCCAAGGGGGGAATTAATTATGGGTATTAATTCATGTTGTAAAATTGGTTGTCATTGATGTCAACTCTAGAAGAAGTATAGAGGCTTCTAGAAGTAATGGGTGTACTTGAAGAAGTCTCCAAAGTGGTCCTTGTATGGTGTATCTTTAAGGATGGACCTCGAGGGAAGATGTTGAAGAAGTATACAAGAAGCCACGAAGATGTGGTCATGAAGCCTAGAGTTGTTTGAAGAAAAAGGGTATGAAGGAAATCATATTTACATACAAAACTTTCATAGATGGATATTCCTCATCATGTGGTTTCCAATGGTAGGTGGTACACCATGTGGTTCTTCACATTTGAGAAGTTATGCCCTCTTGAATATCAAGCCCCAGAATATGGTTAAGAAGCCCCTAAATGGTTGCAATAAGAAGTTACAAGTTAGCCCCCCAAATTAATTAAATAAGAAAAGTTGTTGTAAACAAGAAGTGACAGGTCGGCCCTAAATCAAGTAAAGGATTCACTTGAAACAATATAAGAACACATCAAGAAGCCTCTCATTTGACCATCCATCCAATAAAGTATGTGATCTCTTAAGTGAATCTGAGGTAGAAAATCTGAGTTAGTGAAGGGGGCGCGAAGGAGAAATCTTAGAGCCACAGGTGGAAGAATGGTTTATGAAAAACCCTAATTGAGTAAGCCCCCGTGGGTCAAGAGCAGGGTGTCTCGTGAGGCCCCGCTGGTTGTCTTGGTAGCATCACTTGAGGCATTTCTAGTTTCCCATTTTTGTCCAGCGAGGTTGAATTAAAGTTGAATGAAGATTTTATCCTTTTGTTCAATAAGTTGAGGAAGTTTTGCAGGTCTCTAATCATATGCACCAAGTTGTTACATGATTAAAAGGTATGTTTTCTATGTGTTTTTTATGCTCATATATTTATAGTTATGGCATATGCTTAAGAAATATCTTGGATGCTTTGGCACATGCTTAAGGCATGCTTTTGGAACATGGTTTGAGGTGTATATTGGATAGTTTGGGCTATGATTTGAGGTATATTTTTGGTACATGGTTTATGGTTTATCACAGTTGATATGGTAATTGCTTGAGGCACATCTTTGGAATATGGTTTGAGGCATATGTTGGTGATGTTGGGCATACGTTTGAGAGATGTTCTTAGTGATCTTGGAATATGATCCATGTGAGTGGATTTGGTTTTTTTGATAATGGTGTTGATGATGATATATCAATATTAGTTATAGAGACAATGACAATGACATAGATAGTATCAGTGACAATGTCGGTGATAGTGACAATATTAGTGACAATGACAGTATCAGTGATAGTGAGAGTGACAGGTTGAGTCTCCATTTATATTCTAGGGAGGAAGGAAGGGGAAAGGAAAGGGGTTTTCATCCTCCTTCCAATTGGTGCCAGAGAATATAGGGAGTTGCAACTTCCTTCAAGTTGGCACCTATAAATTAGGGGGTTGGAGCCTCCTTCTAGTTAGAGTTGGAAAATATAGGGAGTTGGAGCTTCCTTTAGGTTGGAGCTTGTAAACAGGCGGTTAGAGCCTCCTTATAGTTGGTGCTGGAGAATTTTGGAAGTTGGTGCTTCCCAAGAATGTAATATTCTGAAATATATGAAAGCATTATGTGGTTTTCTCCCATTTGGGTTTCCACGTAAAAATATATTGTGCATCGTGTATGATGTGATGTATTGTTGAATGGTACTATTTATGGTTATATGTCCATGATATGTGAAATTCAATTATAAGTGAATGGAATTATTGATAATTTAAAGTTTACATGTTCTGATTAAAAGTTGTAAAAAGTGCTCAATACTGATTCACCCCCCCTCTCAGTATTGGTGAATATTCCAACAATTCAACCCATATTTCTGAATTTTATTATCTTTTGGGGAACCTATCTATTTTTTTGTATGAGTGTATGATAGCCCAATCATTGAATACATGTCAGAGGGTGGGTGTATAAGTCAAATTCCATAGTTATTGGAGAGTCGGGATTGAAGTACAATAAACATTGGGTAGAGTGAGCAGTCAATTATCTTGGGAAAATAAAGGAGATTCGTATGGGGAAAATCAACATTTTTTCACATTCAATCTGGGCATGAACAACAAGGAGAGATTAGGGAAAAAGAACACCATAGCTAGAGAAAGAAGGCTAGGAAAATTATGGAGCATGCTAAAGAGTTTTTTTAGCATTTTGGAGCTGGAAATTGAAGAGCTAGGTTTCCAGGCTTGAACAATGAACTCTTATGTGAGTTGTACTGTAACAACAAGTGTTTTTTGTTGGTTGTTGGTAGTTCTTGTGACAATGAGTTCCCTTCAATTCCCAACAAAGATATTCCTGGTTACATGAGCCAAAGAGACCCTGATAAATTAACGAGACACCCGATGGAATGAGAGCAATGAAGGGGTACATTCTTGGAGTTGGACATGTCAAGAGGAAGAGAGTTGGAGGAAATTCAAGATAGTTGTAGGATAATACTAGTGGGTTGTGAGATAGTGAGATATGAGTGGACTGTGAGAGATACCCTTCTCTTGTGGATTCCTATCCCCGTGATCTGGATTTTATGAGTAGAAAAAAATGAATACATATTTTTAAAAGATGCTTAACACAAAATAACAGAGATACAGTAAAACTGGTTTTCTATTAAATAAGGAAATAAGCTGAAACTGTAAAATGCAGCAGAAAACAAGCTTGCTGGAATGGTGGCGGCTTATCCCTGAGAAGAGATGTGACGGTTGCGCTCATTCACAAGAAGATGATTACAATGAGGCTCTGAAGGCCTTTTTACAGTAAACAGTAATGTAAAAAACCCTAGACATCCAAAAATCTAACCCTAGGAGATGAAGTGCCAAAAGTCATGTGGGCCCCGTTTGGGTAAGTTAGTACATCAACTTCCCGAGGTCGTAACTTTTGCATACGATCTTTGTTTTAGGCGCACGATAGACTGTTGGAAAGGTATATCTGAGGACTACACATTTTTCCGCTATCTATCAAAGGTGTTTTTTGGCTGTGGCGAGCCCTAAAAATGTTGTTTAGGGCCTCAAAACGACCCCGCAAGTTAGGGACCCGAAAACTAGGAAAAAGAAAAAATATTGCCAAACTGAAAAACTGCCCAAATGAACCAATTGGAATAGGTGGGAGGCCACCGAAATCCATATGTATCAATCCTCCCCCCTTAGGAAGCAATGGTCTCCATTACATTGAGTTCCCCCATCAGATGAGGAAATTTCTGTTGAATTTGGCCTCGGGTGAGCCACTTGCCTTGGTGCAGGAGTTGCCTTGCTTTGACAACTCGATAAAGTTGGATATTTTATTGTGGGGTGCCCTTGATCTATGTGTCCACAATCTGATCACTTGATGCATGTTGCATGCATTCAGGGTTGAGCTCTGTTGGTGTCAACTTCTCTACTATCTATGAGGTGTCCAATAATGGTGGGAAATATGGTCGAAGGAGAGCCATGTTGAATACTAGATGCAGGAAAAGAAAAGGGGGAATGTTGAGTGCAAAATCATTGTCACCCACATCCTTGGTGATAGTGTATGGCCCATACCAGAGTGGGAGAAGATTTCGATGGGGCCCTGTAAGGTGTTCTTTTTGCAAGTGCAACCAAACTTTTTCGCCCACCTAAAACTTATGTGGCACCCGGTGTTGATCATGGTGTTGCTTGTACTTGGAATTGGACTTTTGTAAAATATCCTGAACCTGTTAACTGATGTGATGGATCCACTCAATGAAATAGGTGGCTTTGTTAGCTTCTGGTGGAGCAGGAGATGAGTCGGTCAAGGTGTTTGTCAGGGGTAGTGCAACATCCATGGGGCCCAATGGTTGGAATCCCAACCCCACCTGAAAGGGGATGTGTCTAGTTGAGTTATGCAGGGCTCGGTTGTAGCTATGTTGGACATAAGGAAGACTCCCATCCCATGTGCGAGGGTTATTGTAATTGTACATGCCTAGGATATGTACAATCATCTGATTGATGACCTCAATTTGGCCATCTATCTAAGTGTGGAAGGCAGTGGATTTGGTGAGCTTGGTATCCAGTAGTGACCAGAGGCTCGACCAAAATTTGCTAAGGAACCGACTATACCGATATGAGACAATGGTTTGTGGGATCCCAAAGTGTACCCATACGCGTTCAAAGAAGAGCTTGGCAGTGGCCTATGCAATGATGTTCTTCTTGTAGGTGGCCATAATCGTCATGTTGGAAAAGCGATCAAAAACCAAAAAAATACAGTCATTGCCCCTCTTGGTGGACGGGAGGCTCGACATGTAGTCCATTGAGATGGATTCCCATGACTTGTCATGAGTAGGAAGAGGGGTGTACAATCCTTGTTTCTTAGTGGTCAGTTTGGCAATAGCGCAGGTGGTGCAAGACCTGATATACTTGTCGAAATCATGTTGAAGTTTCAACCAATAGAAATTTTTTCATAGCACTGCCATTATCTTTTCGACACCAAAGTGTCATGCCACCTAACTATAGTGAGCTTCCCAAATCAGCTTCATGCGCTCGCTTGATGGAACACAAAGATGGCCTAGACGACACAACAACCCATCCTGAAGATGGAAATTAGATACCACTGAGTTTTCTCCAACATTTGGTAGGTGGTGGAGAAGTCAAGGTCTGTCTCATAGAGGTGGGGCCATTCAGAGGTATAATGACCGCAAGAGTCTAGCACTGTGGTGAGTGTCACGACTGGAGGTCAGCTGAGGCAATCAACAACTCAGTTGGTACTTCCTGTTTTATACATGATGTTGAGGTGGAAGTATTGTAAGTATGTGGACCACTTATGATGGCAGTCATTTTTCAATTTTCCTTGGGTATGCATGAACTGTAGTGGGTTGTGATCGGTGTGGATGATTGTCTCCTTCCATAGAATGTAATGTCTCCACTAGCGGCAAGATTGCACAATGGAGTACATTTCTTTGTTATAAGTAGGGTACTTACATACAACATCTGATAGTGTCTCACTATGATATGCCACGGGGTGGCCCTGCTGAGTGAGAACGACACCCACAACATAGTCTTAAGCATCTGTCTCAATCTCAAAGGGATGTTGCAGGTTTGGTAATGAAAGTACTAGGGATGAGCACAAATGTTGCTTCAAGTCATTGAAGGCTTGTTGTTGGGATAGGCCCCACACAAAATTTGTCATACCGCCACCCCTGGTTACTTGGATGAGGGCCCATGCGATATGAGAGAATCCCAACACAAACCTATGATAGAAATTGGTGAGGCCCAAGAAGCTTTGAAGCTCAGTGAGTGTGGTTGGGGCTAGCCAGTCATAGATGAAATGGATCTTGGTTGGATCCACATGCACACCATACTGATCAATGATGTAGCCTAAGTAATGGACCCTGTCCATGCCGAAGAATCATTTTTCCAATTTTGCATATAGTTTGTGTTATCACAGGGTGTGCAGAACCTGCTGACTATGTTGCAAGTGTTCTACCCAAGTCTTGTTGTAGATGAGGATGTAATCCATATACACCACTACAAAAGTATTGGTCAAAGGTCGTAGGATATCGTCCATCATCCTCATAAAATTTCTTGGAGCATTTGTCAAACCAAAGAGCATGAACAACCATTCAAAAAGACCTTCTTTTGACTTGAAGGCGGTCTTCCATACATTTGTATGTTCTATTAGGACCTGGTGGTAGCCAGACTTCAAATCAATCTTACTAAAGTATTTGTCCCCCGTGAGTTGATCAAGGAGGTTGTTGATTCGAGGAATCGGGTACCAGTTCCAAACTGTGATTTTATTCAGGGCCTGGTAATCAATGCAGAGTTGCCAGGTCCCATCTTTCTTTTGCACCAGTATGATTGGGCTCCCACAAGGCCATGAGCTGGGACAGATGTACCCCTTGTGGAGCAGTTCTTGGATCTGCCTCTTGATCTCCTCATTTTCTAACATAGAGCGGCGGTAGACCGACCCATTGGGTAGCGGTGCACCTAGGCTCTAAGCCTGTCACAAAGCGAAGTGCTATGTTGACTGCTTCTTTTACCTCAAGTTGCCCTGTGAGAAACTATTCCTTTTCTTGCTACATTTGTGCTTTCTCCTCGTCAAACTTTATCTAGAGAGAAATCTTCTCCTGCTCTGCAACTCAGCGTTGTTCTACAAGTACTCCTTGTACTTTCTTCACAGCCAGAGTGGCTTGTTCTGTTTCTTCTTATGCTCATCGAATTCGAGCTTCATTTGCATCTGTTAGTCGGTGGAGTTGGGCTGGCTCATCTCCCAACTCTTGTTCTCTCGATGGTAGGGGAAAAGTGGAGATTGCGCGACTAGACTGAAGAGCTTGCTATATCCCTTGGAGTTTGACCTCAACTCTATCATACATTCCTCCTGCTTAGCTTCTTGTTTCTCCGTGGTTTCCAGTGAAGCATCGTTTAGAGATGCTATGATCAAGTCGAAGTCATCAGGAGTAAGTGTAGTCTGCATATTGGTCATGGTGGCTCTTGATTTCTTCCGGGAAGAATGTTTCGGGGTAGAAACCTTCCTCTTCTTCAAGGGGTTAGCCTTGTCTCTAGGCGGTGTTACTTCACCTTTCTTTTGTTCAGCTTCTTTGTCCTTCATCTCTTTTACATCATCATCACCTCCTTGCTCAGGTGATATGGAAGCGGTCTTCCTTGAGGCACTTCTTAAATCTTGGACCTCCTCAGTCTTCTTTCTTCTACTAGTTCCAGGTGTGTCCTGTTCTTTGTGAGTGGTCTCCAGGTTGTCCAGTTCAGGATCAAAAATCTCTACAGGGTCAGCGGGGATAAAGAGATATGTGGACCAGTCCTTAGTGATCTCCTCCAGGTCCTCTTCCGTAAGTTCGTAGTATGACTGCAGTTGTTCCTTATGTTTATCATCTCGCGTTGTTATGTAAATGAAATGTCGATCTACATTGAACTTCATCACAGGTCAGAATCTCTGTAAGGTGTTCGGAGTCATGTAAGGCTCTGCTTGTATGGATCTTTTGGCTGAAGGTAGTACGTATGAAAAACAATGTTCGCTGCCACTGTTTTTTCATATCACTCGAATACCAAAGTGTGGTGAACTTCACGTCAAGTGACTCAAATGGTTCGATGTCCAGGAAGGTCACACCTTCCGGCATCTCCCATGCAACAAAGGCAATGAGGACCAGGAGACAACTGAAGTGAAACTCGTAGCCCTGATCCTATGCTTCGCGACAATCTAGTTTGAGTTGATTGACTAGGTACTTCGCCTAGTTCATCTGTAAGCCTTCTACACACTTCCCTGTGAGGTCGACAACAAATCCTGTGACCTGTGTCGGTCAGTTCTTGCGTACCAACTTTCCAGCTATCAACTAACATGCTAGGCGCACTACACCATTATGGATCGATGCTACCTTGTAGCCTCGCGTCCCCTTCTCGACATCGTCGTATGTGTCCTTAATATTTTGTGCTAGCGCGTGATTTGAGGCTTTTCCTGGGTAGAACTCCTGCGGGTCAGGTCCTTGCATAATCAACCCTATGATCCTATGGATCAACGTTGGATCGACTATAATATGATGGTCTAGCCATAAATAGTCGCCATGGTAAAATGACAGTAGTATCTTGACACAGACGTTGACTTCTTGATGCCTTCCAAAGTGGGGGATTTTTATGAAATTTAACAAGGTGGACTGCGTAAGGTTCATCCTCCATGGCTAGGGGACTATCTTTGAGTTCTTTCCCTTCATCCTGGTCAGGTATTTGTACGGGGTGAGCATGTTGTGGTTCTTTCAATCTCCGAGGTTGAAGTCACTAAACTTCAACACTGTGATCTTTTCCTGTTGTACTCTTACTACGCATATCCCCTTAGGGAGGTACGCAGTAACGATGGTGTACTCGAAGTCTCTTGGCACAATATCACGACTTGTTGCATCGGCTAGAGGCAGGATATAGTTGGGCAATATAGATGGAATCAACTTTGCATTGGCTAGGTCATCTATGTGCTTGGTTCTCTTCTCTACTGATGGTTGGGATGGCCCCGATTTGCAAGAAGTCGATGGAGAGGCTTGCAGTCCTCTCGTCAATGACGCTTGTATACCTTCAGACATTGACATTACTCTTTCGGTCATGAGGTCAATGAGAACTTCCTCGACAATTTTCTCTGCAGCGCTGAACTCATCCGACATACACGCTCGGGGTTGAAAATCTCAGGTTTGAAGAGTAATCTCTTAATGGAATGGGATACATGTCAAAAGTGTGATGATTGTTGTGTGACAATCAACTAATCTACAAGCTCAAATTCATGGTTATTAAAAAGTGTTCTCGGTGCGTGGCGTGGTGGGATAAATAGATACTTGGTAACAGATCTTTTGCAATGAGTAAGAAACCTTCATTAACTCAGTTCTGTCAGTTACAGCGTGGTCCCAACGGTATGGTGGAGAGATGTCTAACCATTAATGCCTTTCTTCCCATTTGGGGTGTCAGTCTAACGAATATACTGTTCCCAACGATTATATTGCTTCACCATGGTGAAGTGCCATGTGACGTTGTTCTGATATCCCGACGAAGTTCCATTTTTTCAAATTTTCTTTCTGCGAAGTTTCCTCTAGAACCTTCTGTAACTTTTCAATCTTGGCTCTCTTCTTACTTAGCTTTCTAGCCTTTTTCCCAGTGAGTTTTATCTCGGTATTCCTTTTTCCATTCTGATTCTTATCTTCTTTTGGCATAGTAACTTCGCGATGTTGAGATTCTTTCTTAGAAATCAGGGGTAATATTTCATCTGTATCTAGAATAGGTACTGCAATCTTCTGGGAGTCCTCTGGTATTGTTGCAACTGGGACATCCAATTCTCTGGTTTCAAATGGCTTCGATCTGTTCTCCTTTTCTTTAATCAAGTGCGCGATCTTCCTAGTCATGAAATCTTTCAACTCTTGCTTCTTTTGCTCTAAGAATTTTTTTTCTTTCCTTCTGGCCTGATCTCTTTCAATCCAAGGTTTTTCGAGCAACATAGCAAATGGAGTGTTGTCCTCAATGAATTTAACAACTTCAAATTCTTCCTCTATCGAAGTTCCATTGGTACTCATAGATATCTGGGTAAGCTTTCCACATAGGTTTATCAATTTTCCTTTGAATAGTCTTATTCCTCCCAATGAAGGAATCATAGCAGGCTCCCCTAAAGTTTCCCAAGTTCTTTCTATCATAATATTCACCTGTGTTTCTTCATCCATAACACAATCAATGTCGAAGTCTCCTATGTTTGTTTCAATGTACTCTTTTTCTTTGAAGATCTCTGATAAGCTGATATGTCGGTGTTCATTCAGGGTTCCTTGAATATGTAGCAATACATTTTCTGATTTTTTCTGGGGTTTTGTCATAATCTCAGTTTTTTCATCTGCCTTAGGGTTTTCTTGGTTCATATTCATTCTTTCAACCTTAGAAATCATTCTAGGGAAATCCAATACTTCATGGTTCATAGCTTTGCAACAGAGGCAACTAGATCTTCTTCCAAGGCATTCCTTAGCAAGATGTCCTGGTTTTCTGCAACTGTAGCAAAGGGCTAATCCTCTCTTTCTTTTAAATTCTCCCTAACCTCTCCTGAACTGCATGCTAGGATCATAGTATCTAACCTACAACAAATTCTTTCTAGGGTCCTGCATCCATTCGTTACTCCAAAAATTCTTTCTATGCATAGGTATAACATATCTTTCACTATTCTTATCATATCTACTCATATCAAATCTTATTTCGTCTGTCAGTGCCCTAGTTTCCAGTGTAGGACAAAACATGCCTAGATCCATACTTTATAAAAAACAATTCCACTAATATTACTTCTACAGAGCACAAAGCTTCTAGATCTATAACTTTTCACTATTCTTTCCTTTATCATAGCACAAAGCATTCAGATATTACCTCTTTTCTTCAGATCATACTTATTTTCTTTGGCACGAAGATTCACAAACCAAGTAGTGTAATGCGCACTAGAGCGACAGATCTACGCACATAGCTTTCACAATTTCAGGTCGGATCTTTGCACAAAGATTCTTCTTTCTCAGTTCCCAGCAATCACAGTTTTAGGTCGGATCTTTGCACAAAGCTTCTTCTTTCTCAGTTCCCAGCAATCACAGTTTCAAGTCGGATCTTTTCACAAAGCTTCTTCTTTCTTAGTTCCCAGCAATCACAGTTTCAGGTCAGATATTTGCATAAAGCTTCTTCTTTCTCAGTTCCCAGCAATCACAGTTTCAGGTCCCGACAACGGAACCATTTGTTGGCACAAGGGCAAACCCAGGGTTCAACGCTACAACAACACACCAACAAAACCCTAACTATCGGCCCTTTCGACATCACCTGCGAAGTAGATGAAGTCTCACCCGAGGTAGAGGCAGGGGTGGTTGTAGGACTCAGATGTATGTAACCTTAGCTGGGACACAGATCTACGATTCTAACATTTAATAGAGCACTTAGCAGTAAACATTCATCAATATTCAATTCTTAGTAACAATGCAGACAAACCCTAATTACAGAGCATCACAATATTCAACCAGATGCACATCTGATAACACTTAGCGTAAAAGGAACACATTGAATCTAACAACTTCAGGCACTAAGCATACTCACATAGGTTGAATCTAACAGCTTCAAGCACTAAGCATACTCACATATGTCGGATCTAACATTCATTTTCCTTATTAAGCACAAAACAACATCAATTATATCTAACATTCATCTATATCATAGCAAGTGACACATCAACACATTGCACAAAGCAGAACAACACAACATATACGTGGTTCACCCCCCCCCTTGGGGCTATGTCCACCAACTCTTCTTCTTTTCTATTATCTTGTGTTAATTAGTTACATGCACAGAGCCTCAAAAACTCTACTCTGCATAGGACAAGAGATTTGTGCACCTCGCTAGATCCTCCTTCCTCAAGTTAGGTTTAGCACAAAGCCTCCTCTCGATCTCTTACAGTCCCTTGAACTTAGCCTTACCATTCTTACATAGTATGCACAAAGCATTTACAATCCTTCGATCACATAGATTGATCACTACTATCTTCTACATCGCCTAGCTTCTATATATATATTACAAAAGTGGGGCTAGGCATGGCTAAACCCATGGGTCGACCCTCCCATACCCATTACATAATCTCAAATCCCAAAAAGGACCTAAAAGGGTCTGAGATCCTGTGATCTCTGCTTCATCTTGCACTCCAACTTCGACAGTCTGTCGAAGTCCCAAAATGGTCAAAAATGACCAAGGATCCTCAAAACGTGGTCAGGGGAAAACAACTCTTATGGAAGTCGCACCACTTCTTGGTATCCTTCTTTGTATTTTCAGTGTCCTTCTTTGTATTTTCAGTGTCCTTCTTTGCTTGCGGCTTGGAATGATTGTCCTGATACTGCCCATATTTTCTATGTCCTTTGTTTTGTAGGTTGGGGCCACCCTTTCCTGGTTTTTACTGCGAGGGGTTCCCAGGCCCAAATTGTCGTGTCTTTTGTTTGAGCTTCTGCTTGATTTTGACGACATATAGATAGGCCACGCCCAAGGACAAGATGTCCAGAAATTCCATTTCGGTCTAGATGTATCTATGTATATCACCGCGATACTTGAGCACTAGATGTCACTATGAATCTTTGATGCCCACCTTGGTGCGTAGGGTATGGAAGATATTTGTGAAATCTGGCACTGCCTAGTCTCTTTCTTTCTGCAGTGTGGTCCATTTGGTATACAAGTCAGTATAACTTCCGATAGGATAGTATTTTTCCTTAATAGCATCCCTGAAGGATTCCCAGGTGGTCGGGACTGTAAATAATGAGGTTTCCTCTGTTTCCTTTTTCTCACAAAAAGTTTCCCACCAATCTTTGACATGGGGAACAAATTTGAGGAGTGCAAAAGTAATTTTTTATCTATTTGAAAAGTTATGGATAGAAAAATACCCTTCTAGTAGATTCAACCACTTGTCTACAACATTTGTGTCTATCTGACCTTCAAATATAGGAATATCAAAGTTGATTTTTACCTTAAAGGGGGCGGCACCTCCGCTCGAGGAAGATGCATCGCATCTTGGTAGTCGCCAAAGGATTTGCATGAAACTATCCATCATCTCATTCCTCTATTGCGTGAGGGATTCCTCAAGCAACATTTTGAAAGGATCTCCTATCCCATCATCTTTATTTTCTTTTGCCATGATAGGTCGTTTGGGCGTCCGAGAGATTTTGTCGTCAAGAGAAACAAGCTCAAGACCCAATTCTTTGTACACTGACCTCGTTGGGGACATGCATTAAGATGACAGGGAGCAGACCGATATGATACCATTGATCCGGATTTTATGAGCATAACAAAATGAATACATATTATTAAAATATGCTTCACATAGAATAACAAAGATACAACAAAATTGGTTTTCTATTCAATAAGGAAATACGTTGAAACTGTAAAATGCGGTGGAAAAAAAGCTTGCTAGAATGGTGGCGGCTTATCTCTAAGAAGAGATGTGACGATTAAGCTCATTCACAAGAAGATGATTACAATGAGACTCTGAAGGCCTTTTTACAATAAACATGAATTTCAAAAACCCTAGACATCCAAAAACCTAACCCTAGGAGATGAAGTGCCAAAATTAATGTGGGCCCCATATGGGTAAGTTAGTACATCAACTTCCCGGGGTCGTAACTTTTTCATACTATCTTCGTTTTAGGCGCATGATAGCCCATTGGAAATGTCTATCCGAGGACTACACATTTTATCACTACCTATCGAACATAATTTTCGACTGTGGCGAGCCCTAAAAATGTTGTTTAGGGCCTCAAAATGGCCCCGCAAGTCAAGGACTTGAAGATTAGGAAAAAGAAAATGGAAAACTGCCAAAATGAACCAGTTGGAATAGGTGGGAGGACACTGGCATCCATCTGGATCACCCCAGCTTGAGAGTGACTTGTTTTTGAGATTTGGAACATCAAGTCTATGTTTGGGTGGAATGTCCTTCCCAAGCAGTTGGTTGCACAAAATTTGTTTCAAATATGAGTGTTTATATGTTATCTGAGTTTTCTTATGAGTCTCATGGTTGTGCATTTTACTCTATGAATGATAATGGTTTTATGTGTTGTTATAAATTATTTATTATCTACATTCATATGCATTTATAATGTTGTATATGCATTTAATTATGGGCATTATAATCCAATTAAATCTATGCATAATKTGTAGTTGGTAAGCTACAAGAAAKGAATTATCAAGAAAAAATTTAATTTTATGTGTATTTTACGCAGTAATGTTCCTTAGTTAAGATGGGGAATGTTACAATTGGAAATGGATATATATGAGAGCACAACAACACATTGTTTATGAATCTAGGTGGGATGATGAACACAACACTATCCTACTCTCTTTAGTCCTTTCATGTGGTCAATCTACCTTATACTCATTCTATTCAGGTTTCTAATAGTCCAAGTCTTTCGGTTCCAGTTGGGTTCTCATTACCATACATGAAGCAATTCATGCATTTTATTAATTTGAGTATTTAAATGTAAA